>OX578153.1:81527873-81661766 GCA_951213105.1 Amaurobius ferox
GTTCCTTATACTTTAAAAATGTGATGGGGAAGCAGTTTCATATGAAAAAGTTAACGCAGAGGTTAAGATTAGTGACCATATATGGTATGGTCAAGGAAAAAAGGAAGTGCTTGCAGACTTTGTTAATATTTGTGGCGTGAGATAGAATTTATATACACTCACGGACAATGAAACTTGCGCACCAAGAAGAAAACATGGAACAATCGCGAAATGATGTAAATAGCTATAGGGCGGGCTGGTATGCAAATGATCCCAGTCTGGTGTGATTGCTCATGACTGTACACCCGTGAGCAATCCAAGCATGGGCCAACGGCCTTATAAACCTGCGTGAAGTCGACGCCCCATCAATGCAAGAAGCTTCGGACGACGCAAGTATGAGTACGGAGTGAAAAGAATGGTGGGTAGATGCCAGAAACGTCGATATACGCAACTGACGGACATCGAGAGAGACCTGATCATCGAGCTGAAAACCGCAAGGTGGTCAGCTCGCTGGATAGCCCGTCACGTGGATCGTTCGAACTATACCGTCCGACGGTGTTGGAAGAATTGGTCATAAGACGCCACCCAGAGACGGAGGACCGGTTTTGGACGGACCAGACATACCATGAATAGAGGGGACCGAGTGATCGTGCGGCAGTCACGTATAGAGCCCACGGCGACCCGATCCGTGATGCAGGTACACGTAACAGCTCCTGTGTGCCCACGAACCATATCTAGAGGCCTGAAAGAAGCGAATCTAGAGATCCGAGCGTCCCTTACGTGTGCTGCCGTTAACACGGGAACATCGGCGGCTCCGGTTGAAGTGGTGGCGGGCCAGAGCTGCGTGGAACGCCACAGATTGGTGATATGTGATGCTTAGCGATGAGTGCCGCTTCATTTTGGGGACGGATGATCAGCGTGTCCAAGTATAGAGGTCGCCTGCACAACGCCACAATCCCAAACTCGTTATCGAACGTCTCAACTGCCCCACTGCAGGCATCATGGGCTGAGGTGCCATAGCGTACGGCAGCCGATCCACTCTAGTAGTGGTAACTGGAACATTAACGGGCCAGCAGTACGTGGATGAGATTCTACAATCCCATGTGCTCCCATTCGTTGCTGAGATTCCAGGTGCTTAATTCCAGCAGGATAATGCCCTACCGCACACGTCTCTGGTCCCCCAGGCCTGCCTGAGTCATGTTCAGACACTTCCACGGTTGCCCGCTCCCAGACCTGTCCCCTATCGAACATATTTCGGACCAGTTGAAACGCCAGCTGCCTCGTTGCCGCAATCTTTTCGGGATTTGGAACGTAACGTCCAACAGGTGTGGACCCGTCTGCCGCAGGACAACATCAGGCATCTGTTCGACACCATGCCGGACCGTATTGTTGCTTGTATCGCAGCACGAGGCGGTGCAACGCGTTATTGGGGATGACCTGACTGTGTACCACAACTCCCTCTGTACGTGTTCTGCTGCGTTGCTTTTGTGATCATGTATATCATTCATCTGTATTCTTCCATCAATGAAATTTCAGATCCATCCTATGCTTCCTCCTTGATGCGCATCTTTCATTGTCCGTAAGTGTAGTTGCAATACGTGCTGGACATGAAGTAGGAATTTGGAATAATAGTTATGAAAGAAAAGGGCGCGTTATTGGAGAAAGCTTAAAAGTTATCATAAATATATATATATATAAATATATATATATATATATATATATATATATATATATATATATATATATATATATATATATATATATATATATATATATCATAACTATCAGGTACCTTCCTCCCCATTAGGGAAAGCTGATTCCCCTGAAACGTAACATGGTTGCAAATGTTTTACAATCAGGAACAAAATATAGTGTATTGAGAAAAGTTATTTCCGAAAGATTTCAGTATTTAGAACAACTCATTGAGAGAATATTGGCCCTCAATATACTTGCTTCATTGTTTCCCATCCTACTCAAAATAATCCCTAAACTCTAACTTGTTTTATAGAAATTTTTTCCACTGCTTTATGGCAAGCATAGATGCTAAAAAGAGGAACGGTTTGGTTTTTATAAAAATTCGATACAATAATTAGAAGCCTTTTATTTGTCGAAAATTCTTTTACAAAAATATGAGAAATATTATAAATTATTTTATTGATTTACTTTACAATCCATTCTTTGTTTAGCACTTACGCTTACCAATATATATATATATATATATATATATATATATATAATAAAAGGCAAGATACTCTAAACCTAGTGGTGGCTCGTGAGCGACATGTAGAGGGAGGCGCTCATCCATGTATTTATGTATAATCCCTCAGTTTGTGCCAACTACGTCGTTCAGACTTCGAGTTCGTCGTTTGTCCGGCACTGATAAATTGGTGCCCACATTACCTCGAAACAGCCGTATGCTAAATTATTATTTTACTTGCACTAATATACGTTGTGCAAGTTTCCTTGAAATGAATAAGAGCGTATTGCAACCAAGGAAATTATTTGAATACATTTCTAAATAAATTTGTATCAAATTTGTAAAAATTAAATACTCTCAGTCGTATACCTGTGCAGTATTTTTTTATGATTAGCGCAAATGTTTTTACACCCAAAATGCTGTTTATTCTTCGAGTTGTTTATTCTTCTGCAAAAAGTTGTTTATTCTTCGAGTTGTGAATGTTAAAAAAAGTTACGAATTGTAGAATATACTTTATTTTTCTAAAAGAAATATAATATTTAAAGTCTGATATCTGTTTCATACGCAGATGGCTATTAAGAAGCTAACTAAGAAAGAGCAATCTCCAAAGGTTATGCCAAGGAAGAGGAAAAGTGACAGCATATATCCTGCCGTAAAAGCTAAAAAGTCGCAACAACAAAACAGTAAAGTAGTAGACCAAAGGTATTGCACTATCTGTTTGAACACTGAGGATTACAAGCAGCAGAAACAAGTTAGCTGTAGCCATAGCTTTCATACTAGATGTATAAACAAATGGCTGAAATCGTCCAACCTCTGCCCAAATTGCAAAACGAAGATCACCAACACTTCTAAAAGTAGCTTGCCTCCTACCAGATCTCACGCTTCTACTTCAGTGGTTCCTCTAAATTCTGCATCTGCGTCTGAAGCTCCAGCAATTCCTAATTACAGAACATCTGCAGCTTATGGATCTAGATATGAATTAAGATCATATGAATCACGATCTAGAAACGAAACTCTGAGTTTCAATCATTGGCTGGTTCTTTACCGGGATGAAATAATCCAGCGACGGAATTTGGAAGGTTCTCTGCATGATATCTGGAGAGAAGGTTGGACTGTTGAAGAGCGAAGTGACTCCAGAACGAGAGCATGAAGTTGATGAAGGTTAAGAAGATCTTTCAAGTTTGTCCAAAATTTTAATTCCGTGTTTCGGTATCGCCAGTGTTAACTGTTGATAATAGCCTATTATGAGATCAGTGGCAAAATAATATACAATAAAAATGATTAAAATTGTGAGAACTTGTGCCTTATTTAAAATCGTTATACGTACACTAAGTTTAGATACAGGAAAGCAAGAATAGGTTAAGTATAGCACTTCTAATATAATAACAGAATATGTTTGGGTGTCTTCTGTAGCGGGAAATCTTAAGCATGGTAAATCCATGAAATTTGATACGCAGTTGATTTAGGATCCGGGACAATATGCATCGCCGAGATTTTTCTTTAATTCGAATAAGTTTTTTTAGTTGGTTGGTATCGTGTCTCTAACATATTTATTAAGGAAGAATGTGTGCACTGCTTCTGTTTAGTCAAAGACCCGGATCACCCGAAGGTAGAAGCCTGACTTCTGCCCCCAATAAGACATCACAGCATTCATGCCCGCAGGCGGGACTTGCACCCGCAATCTGGCAGCCGAGCCATCAAGAGGAAAGGCCTGCCTCTTTGACCGTTGGGCCACCACATTAGCAGTCATTATCATTCTCGGCAGTCGTTATGTTTTTAGTCATTTTGCGTTTTAGCCGGATGTTGAGCGATTTTCATATATATCTGTTTCTTAACGTTCAAAATATTTACACAATTAATTATTGCAATTAATATCTTATCACCATCGGAGACCAAAGAACATGTTTTCCAACACTGTTTAAACCGATTCTGTAGGATAACTCCTTAATATTTATATGTTTTTACTTTCCTTATATACATAATGTATAAGGAAAGTATTGTGACGGGGTCGAAAATTCGAATTCGAGTTTTCGACGGGAGAGCACATTTCAAGCATCCCTGATCACGAATCAAACATTTTTGAAGTGATGTCTGTGTGTGTGTGTGTTGGAACACTGGAAGCTTATTGTTTTTATACGCAATCGAATGTTCAGAATCCCCCTAAATTTTCGAATGAAATTTTGAAAAAATCGTCAAAAAATCAAAACCACTAATAAAGTTACACAAATAGACATTTCTTATGTAATTTTTAATTAGAAAACGATTGACATAAATTTTAGAACGCTAACATGAACCGTTCTCGAGATATTGCACATTTTTGACAAAAATTATAAAAAAGTCATATAAAATTAAAAAAAATATTTTCTATTGAGAAACATTTTCACTTTTCATATGTAATACCATGCGATAAATTGGGTGACATCATTCTCGTGGATCTAGCTCGTTTCATTCATGAAAAAAGATACTTTGAGTAATACTTTTGTATTTGATCGCCAATAGTCATTTATCTGCTGGAAGAATAACTTATTTCTTCGTCCATAACGCTTGGCGAGATTTTGGCGACGATTGTGGTGGAATGTCGCCAACTTGGCGACTTTTTGAAATGTTGCTAAATTAACGAAAATCTCGCCAAATGGTTAAAAATGACTCTAAATCAATGAAAATGACGACTAATTGTGGAAAAATCAATATCTTGGAAAGAATATAAGTGTCTACTATAAGAAAAACCTATTTTTTTTACTGTAAATGTAGTAAATTCATTACATTCTATAAGGAAAGTCATGTGTTGCTCACATCAGATTTTTTTTTTAAATATATCGAAATTTGTATGTTAAAGAAAATACATCGGATCCAAAAAAGTAAAATTAGCTCAATTTTATAGCTTGGAAAAAAGTTATGTCTATATCCTTATCGACTCGAATCGTACCGTAAATTAAAGTTAGGTGGATGCTTCTACCAGTCGAGTACGACCGGTAGAAGCATAGTAGACCGGAATACAATGCGAGGTTTAAACCATATCAAATTCGTTTATTTTACGCTACTTATAAGGCAGCGAAAAATAATAATTCAGGGATGTCAGTAGGTACCTGGAGTTTGTTGAACTCGAGTTTCATATACGAGAATTTTTTTTTTTTTGTTTTTCAAATTTTACAAAAAAATATTTAAAAAATAGGTATCCAGTATACAAATGCGTGATGAATGGTATCCAGTATACCATAGCGTGTTACCATTCACTTTAATGGATTTGAAAAATCATTTCCATTGATACCATACTTGAAAATGTAATCATCCAGGGGAAGGAACTTGCTCCCCAAGGAGTGTTAATGACGTCACGAACAAAAATTGTATTGCAACTACTTTTCACATCAATGATTGAAAGTATTAAGTGTCGTGATCATTGAGCTACAAATATACCGTTTTATGCATGATTATGGCAAATTTTGTCGTATGTTGCCATGTTAAAAAATCTGATGTGGGCAACATATGACTTTCCTTATATAATGCAATGAATGTACTACATTTAGAGTTAAAAAAATCTGATGTGGGCAGCACATGACTTTCCTTATATAATGTAATGAATTTACTACTTTTACAGTAAAAAAATAGGTTTTTCCTATAGTAGATACTAATATACTTTCCTATATATTGAATTTTCTACAATTAGTCGTCATTTTCATTGATTTAGCGTCATTTTTATCCATTTGGCGAGATTTTCGTTAATTTGGCAACATTTCAAAAAGTCGCCAAGTTGGCGACATTCCGCCAAATTCGTCGCCAAGTGTTATGGATAAAATCTCGCCAAGTGTTATGGATGAAGAAATAAGTTATTCTTACAGCAGACAAATGACTATTGGCGTTCAATTACAAAAGCATTACTCAAAATAACTTTTTTCATGAATGGAACGAGATAGATCCACGAGAATGATGTCACCCAATTTATCGTATGGTATTACATATGAAAAGTGAACGTGTTTCTCAATAGGAAACATTTTTTTTATTTTATATGACTTTTTGTTATTTTTTAAAATGTGAAATATCTCGAGAACGGTTTGTGTTAGCGTTCTAAAACTTATGCCAATCGTTTTCAAATGAAAAATTACTTAAGAAATTACTATTTGCGTAACTTTATTAAAGGTTTTGATTTTTTGACGATTTTTTCAAAATTTTATTCGAAAATTTTTGGGGCTTCTGACCATTCGATTGCGTATAAAAACAATAGGCTTCCAGTGCTTACGGATTGTGATTTTTGTACCAAATTTGGTTTGAATCGCTCCATTCGTTCGTCAGTTTTCGTCTCCGCAGTCTCACTGACACACACACACACACACACACACACACACACACACACACACACACGGGCGCGGTAGCCCATTGGTTAGCGCGCTGGAGTTGCACTCGGTAGGCCCGGGTTCGATTCCAGCCACTGCCAAAACTGCCGCCGTGTTCACGCGGAGTACGATCACGTTAAACATGTGGGTCCGTAAGTCCTTCCGAGAGGTTGGTGGTAGGGGAAGGAGGGTACGGTCCCTGTGGATGCCTCCCCACTGGGTTCCGGTCTAAATTGGGTGGCACTTCCCGGCCGTCCAAACAGTTGCCTTACACCTTTCTGGTAGGTCGGACGATCTGGGTCTCAACAACAACACACACACACACATACTTTCACACACACAGACATCACTTCAAAAATGTTTGATTCGTGATCAGGGATGCTTGAAACGTGCTCTCCCGTCGAAAACTCGAATTCGAATTTTCCACCCCGTCACAATACTTTCCTCATACATTATGTATATAAGGAAAGTAAAAATGTTATTCTTATAGTAGATACTTATATTTTTCCCAAGATATTAAATTTTCTTCATTTAGTCGCCATTTTCATTGATTTAGAGTCATTTTTATCTATTTGGCTAGATTTTCGTTAAATTGGCAATAGTAAAAAAGTCGCCAAGATGGCAGCATTTCGCCAAATTTGTCACCAAAATCTCGCCAAGCGTTTTGGACGGAGAAATTAGATATTCTTATACCAGATAAATCACTTTTGGCGTTCAAATACAAGAGTATTACTCAGTAAAGTATATTAGTAGTTTAAGTCAATCGTTTTCTAAGGAAAAATTACATAAGAAGTACCTATTTGCGTTACTTTATTAAAGGTTTTGATTTTTTGATGACTTTTTCAAAATTTCACTCGAAAAATTAGGGGGTTCTGAACATTCGATTGCGTTTAAAAACAAAAGTTCTTCAGTATTCATGGATTGTGATTTTTGTACCAAATTTCGTTCGAATCGCTCCATTCGTTCGTGAGACATCGTCTCCACACACACACACACACACACAGACATCACCTCAAAAATATTTTATTCGTGATCAGGGATGCTTGAAACGTGTTCTCCCGTTGAAAACTCCAATTCAAATTTTCAATCCCATCACAATACTTTCCTTATACGTTATGTATATAAGGAAAGCAAAAATATAAAATTTAGAATAAAATTCAAAGTTTTCGCTCAAATTTTAAAAAATTTCTATCTAGTTTTAGATTTGTTTATAATAAAGCCGGATATAAAGTTTCGCGAAAATCCGTTAATTTTTGTGGCTGCTATCGTGTATACAAGAAATCCACATCCACATACAGACACCAGACAGACAGACAGGCGTACATTACTCAAAAAATAGTCAAAACGTTTTCAAAAGGTCTTAAACATATATTTGCATCAAAATCTCGAAATCGAAAATTTTCGGGAAAACAACACTTTCTCAAAACTACGTATGAGAAAGTAAAAATTCAAAAGTGATCTCAAATTACCTCAATCAATTACTTTGACATTTCATAGAATATAGAAGTATTATTTTCACGAAAATTTTCGATTTCGAGATTTCGTTGCCAATTTTTTTAGGACCTCGTGTATACATTTTAACTATTTTTTGAGTGATGTCCGTCTGTATGTGGTCGATTTCTTGTGCAGACAATGACTGCCACAGATATTAAATGATTTTCACAAAACTTCATAGCCGGCTTTGATATAAAAAAATCTATAGCTTGATAAAAAATTTTAAATTCGAGCAATAACTTCGAATTTTATACGAAATTTTATATTTTCTTAACATGGCAGCATAAGATAAAATTTGGCATAATTAGACATATAAGAGGATATTTATGGCTAAATGGTCACGAAACTGAACAGTTTCAAATATCGTAGTGAAAATAGCCGCGAAACAATGTATGCGTTAGGAAAGTAATTGTCCCCATTGTGGGGCAAGTTAAGCCCCCGAGGGGGGTACATTGTCAAAATTGGTATCAACATTTTCCAAGCTTTTTAAAATAATGGTCACATGATATAATTGTGATCATTTAGACCAACAACACATGTTTTTCAAAATTTTTCTTGAAAAATTTGAAACAACAATTAAAACCAATATCACGAGCTACGGATTTTGGTACGAAAAATTCCTCTGCAATTCATTTTTTTATCAGGTGTTATTCGCTTATACAATTTTTGATTCTGTTTATGTGGATGTGCTTAAATTTGAGCTGCGTTTTGCAGTTTGGCAGATTATTGTGTGGATGCTTTAGCTTTTATGCAGAATATAGATAAGGAATCAAATTAATATTTTAAGGAATTATTTTTGTAAACTATATAATTTAGAATGTAATTGGAATTTTGACGTAATTTGATAAATGAGCAGTGCCGAGTATGCAGGCTATTCCAATATAGAATTTTAAAAATGTCATCCACAAATATTTACTAATATTATTCTCGTGCAGCTAATACGTGCGCAGAAGAGAACATGCTTTGTAATAAATTTGTGTTTCGGTATCAAGTAATTGCACAAAAGTTTTATTTATATATTTATTGTGATATAACACCAACAAAACCCTCCATGGTAAACACATGACCGTCAATTTGTATTTTCTTTAAAAGGATGTCGGTAAAAAATTAAAAAAATTGAAATCTAAAATTATTTGCCAAGTGGTTTCTTCTCCACTTATGCCACTTTCATCTTACTTTCAGTTGTACCCACGCAGAACATCTACACTTTAGTGTTTTTTGAATGCTCATTTTGTTGGTAACTTACTTTTTAATCTCTGGATCGTGAGTTAGTCATATTTTTCATTGTTGAGCAAAATCCTGAAGAAAATAATCAATAACTATTAGGCAAAATTCCGAACGAACTTATCAGTATTTGAGATTTTTGAGGTTCTTATTTGACGTTCAACTTTTGATGTACTTAAACCATGGAGATAGATATTTTCTCTAACTTCATATTTTAAATAATGTAATTATGGCTAAAATCGCTGCCATTCTGCAAACGACAATTATATAATTTTTTACGCTGCGTACCTGAGCGATATATATATAGAGAGATCGAAAAGATTATAGAAACAATGATTGTTATTCAGTATTAGGTTTAATTTGTTTGTAGACATTGTGTCAACCAGGAATACCAAAATAAATAAAATTACATTTGCAAACTATAGCTTAATTTTTAGTTGTTAAAAATCTTGTGTGTTTGACATTTTCACTTTCCTATATTATTGTATAGAGCAAATATTGTTTTCAGAAAATTTTTTAATTAGAATTTTTGATGAATAAGAGCATTTTAAAAGCTTCTGAACTAATGTCGAGCATTTTTGGAAAGATGTCAGTAGGGTAAAATAAGTTGGTCATCAACAGAGGTTTAATGGTGGGGTGCTATGTGGTGTTAATGTGCATGCATTTCACTCATGCCTCTTCCACTTGGGTCTCGATTCGAAGGAAGTGGTGCAATTAATAGGGTACTATCATGAAAGTGTTTATTATATTTTAACTTTTTTCATTTCTCAATCATCATTTTTGTAATAGGTAGGGAATTACTGCACGTTTCATAAGGACGAGTTATAACTTGGTAATTAACGAGTTATAACATTTTTCAAAACTACTTGAAACCTTCACGTGATTAACATGATGAAAACATTATTTTTTATTTAAATTATGATCCCACCTCCACCCTGTGTACCGAAACTTATACAATCTATTTTTTATAGTTCTGTATGAATTTTAAAGTGTCCATAAGCTGAACTGTTTATATCATCTTTCAATATGAAATGCTTGTCAACGAAAGATGACATGGCAACTTTATTCGCACGTGATGTATAGAATTTATAATTTTCATGCTTAATGTAAATCAGCTTTTTTACTGTTGATTTTAGTTTGAACCGCAATCTTTGCGATGTTCACGCTTAATTTTTTGACGCAAAACATGCTAGATAACAACATCAGCCGTTTTTTCTCGCATTCTAATGATAATAGAGAATGTATTTTACCTCATAAACCAATGAACTAATTCCAAGACAGATTTGGAATTTAACTCATATTAAAATTTTTCTATCGCTTTCTTATTAGTTTATAAGGTATGGTCTTTAGGATGTAGTAGCTGGGTCGTATCTTGATATATGTTTTCTGTCTTCATATGCTAAAGAATTTGTATCAGTGAAAAGCAGATATGTTTTTCTTCCTGTTGACTCTTAATTGACAATTCAAGAACAACAAATCCAGCATAGATAGGACGGTTAAAGAGGATGCTAATTTTCATTATTTCAACGACAATAAAATTCCCTGAGAATATTTTGAAATTCGAAAGTAGGGGAGGTACTAATTTTTTGGATCTTTTTGGATATTTTACTAGCTGCATATCCACTTTATTTCTCACATTTTCTAAAGGGTTGCCATATATTGCATTGTTCAGCACTTTTAAAAGTATTTTTCAAACGATGATTTGGCTTATTTTCTCTAATCTGTATTTAAATCAATATAGCTCTTCAACCAGGGACTTTGCTTAAATTTTACGACTTTGTGTTCTTTCTGCAGTTCCTAATGCAAGATACTGTTTCTAATCTCGATAGTAAATAATATTATTTTTCTTGTCATTTAAATTGGGAACAAGTTCTTCTCAAGATATAAAATTTGATTTTGTCAAATATTTCAACATCTTCAGTGAATATGGCGAAATTTAATTGCGTGTAACTTGCATCTTCTCAGGGGTCAGTGGATAGTCATTATGTAATTCGTGAAGCTCTTAACTCTATCTTAGGTCTACTAAGATATACTCCTCAAGTGAAACATCTGGGATGGGTCGAATGAGATCTTTGGTCATATCTTCGCGATGTTACCATAGAAAATCACCATAGGGAAGAAGCTGTACCGTAGCTCATCCACAAAAGATAGTAGCATTCAAGTATAACATACATTTATCGTTTAAACTGAATTAAAATTATTTGTGTTGGATTGGTCGTTCTGTGCTTCAAAGCACTCTTTACAAGGATCCGTACTGCGACTACAGCGTACAGCGCCATCTGTCAGCCAAATGATTTCCAAAACGTGAGCATTCTCATCTATATTTGCGCTCCATTTTACGTTGTGAACCAGTTCATTATTGACAGTGCGCAAAGTAGTCGCATGTTTTACAAATGCAATAAGAACCAAACTTTAACAGGGAGGGGAAAAATATTTTGTAGGCAGCACATGGTGTTCACTATAGACATAAATTTATTTTCTCTTTAATAATTTGGCGATTCATCAAATGAAGTTTAATTGCACAAAATAACGCGTATAATTATATGAAATTACACTAAATTTGTAGTTTCATTTCAATTTTCGTTTTCATTTGGAGACAGAAAGTATTTATTTTCAGAGGCGACATGTCGAAAATTCGAAGAAACTAAAATATCTCAAAAACGGTTAGTCCTAGTGCTATGGGGTTGATCTTAACACTTTCATCGTCAAAAACTACCCATAAAATGAGCATATTTAATTAATACATTTGAGCATATGTAACCTTTTATTTTAGATTTTTACAATTTTTATGGGCCGTTATGTAAACGAAAGAAAACAAGTGCATTTTTCTGAGTGGTACAGAAATCCAATTAGCACGAGGGTCTCTCACAATTAACTTATCTTGTGAGATTTAATCCATTAGTTTTCAACTAAAGTAGATACATGCATTGCAATGACAGACAGATACACACACACACTCACACACAGTAAGAGAGAGCGAGACAGACAGACACACACACAGACGTCATGATCGAAATAGTATTTTCAAGTTCTAGAATGCTCGAAACGTTTAGATCCGTCGAAAATTCGAGTTACGATTTTGGACACGATTCCAATATTTTCCCTGTGCATTACCACGTTTTGTAGGGAAAGTAAACCATTTTTTTTCTTTTTTTGCTGACCTGTGCATTTAATTAGAGTAAAAAAGCGAAATTTATGGGACTACTATCGACTGGCTGATATTTTTTAAGGTAAAAAAATGTGCATTGTGTGTCATTATATCTCTTACGAAAATTAACTTGCACTCAAATGAAGATACTTCCACAGCGATAACTATTTTTCATTTTCTCCACAAATTCATATTTAATACTTAAGACAATCATAGCCACCAATAAAGTAGCTATTTAATTTTATTAAAAAAAAATCTGATGTGAGCAACACATGACTTTCCTTATATAATGTAATGAATTTGCTACTTTTACAGTAAAAAAATAGGTTTTTCTTATAGTAGATACTAATATTCTTTCCAAGATATTGAATTTTCGACAATTAATCGTCATTTTCATGGATTTAGCGTCATTTCTATCCATTTGGCGAGATTTTCGTTAATTTGGCTACATTTCAAAAAAGTCGCCAAGTTGGCGACATTCCGCCAAATTCGTCGCCAAAATCTCGCCAAGCGTTATGCACTAAGAAATAAGTTATTCTTACAGCAGATAAATAAATGACTATTGGCGTTCAAATACAAAAGTATTATTCAAAGTATCTTTTTTCATGAATGGAACGAGCTAGATCCACGAGAATGATGTCACTCAATTTATCGCATGGTATTACATATGAAAAGTGAACATGTTTCTCAATAGGAAATATTTTTACTTTATTTTACATGACTTCTTGATATTTTTTTGAAAAATGTACTATATCTCGAAAACGGTTCATGTTAGCGTTCTAAAATTTATGCCAATCGTTTTCTAATGAAAAATTACATAAGAAATGTCTATTTGCGTAACTTTATTAGTCGTTTTGATTTTTTGACGATTTTTTCAAAATTTCATTTGAAAATTTAGGGGGGGGTTCTGAACATTCGATTGCGTAAAAAAAAACAATAGGCTTCCAGTGTTTACGAATTGTGAAATTGTGATTTTTGTACCAGATTTCGTTTGAATCGGTCCATTCGTTCGTCGGTTATCGTCTCCACAGACCCACTGACACACACACACAGACATCACTTCAAAAATGTTTGATTCGTGATCAGGAATGCTTGAAACGTGCTCTCCCGTCGAAAACTCAAATTCGAATTTTCGACCCCGTCACAATACTTTCCTTATACATTATGTATATAAGGAAAGTAATAAAATGGTGTTCGAAAGTGTTATTCAGTATGTAATTCAGTATGTAAGAACTGATTAATATATGCGGTTGAAATAACATGAGAGCGACCTGATAATACGTACGTTTTGGTTACGGTTCCTGGAATAGGCTTCTCTGCATTGTAATACGATAAAGAATATGGCAGTCGAATATTAAAAAGTTTTGCTATTTTTATGGCATGATCGCTAATTACGCAATCTAGTTTTTGAATAAAGGCAACATTTTCTATTACTTAAGTACATATAGATCATATATTTTATAAAATTTTATTTTATACATTTTCTGAAAGTTATCAAAAAAAAAAAAAATTAGAACAATTTTTCTTGTTTTCAGATTCTTTCCCAAACAGTATGAATAAAAAAATAATAAAAGAATATGGTGTTCCCAACACATGACTTCCTCTACAGATTTGCAAATTTCGATTTTGTGGAGAAGCAAAAACGCATGCCACAGATAAGAACTTTTTAGTACTAGATTTCGATGAAAATCAGGAGATTTAATGCTAATATTGAATAGAAGAAGCGTTCAAAATTTTATGTAAATCGCTTGATTATATTGAAAGACATTATGTTCCTTGTGAAAAATTTCAATTTCTAATATCTCGGGGATGCTTCATGATAAGCATATGATTATAAATTCAAGCATATGATAATACCGAAATTATTTAATTGTTTTTGGATTTTCTCTATTTCAGATAAAAAATGTACAATAGCTCAAGAACGACATAATTTTATCACTCACTTTTAATTTAGAAATTACTCATAAAATGACAATTTTTGCAGCAAATTTAGATATATATATATATGTTATTCTTTTTAATTTTTGAAAATAAAAATAAATTAAAAATGGTTTCTTTCAAATAAAATAATTAAAAAATTTTGAACACTTATTTTAAAAATATTGAAATTGTTCTCAAGGTTTGAATAAACCCGAGAACAATTTGCTTCTGACATTTATTTATTGAGAAAATCGTGCAAAATATTGTTTTAATTGCACAATTTGTTTAATTGCATAATTTGTTTCGCGTAACAAAAAAAAAAGAAAAAAGAAAAAGAAAAAATTCCATTATCTTGAGAATGATTAGGGATATAGTATAAGCAGTCCTATGCATTCACTTAAAGTAAACATTATTTGCAAAACATTAACTCATTGAAAAATAAAGAGTTTATTTATTGTTAATCTTAAAACCGACGCATTTGTATTGTAAATGATGGCAATTACTTTTGAATAAAAAAATTACATATTAAATATAATTTTTACAATTTTTTTGTGCAAAGCTATATTTTATTACACAGTTTTTTTCTTATATACAGTTTGATTGGGGGGGGGGGGGGGGATGTTTGAAAAATCGCACACCTTTTTTTCACAGTTCTTTGACACCAAAATTCATGATATCTCTGACATTCATTGTATTCAATAATCATGTGGAATAATGAAAAATATTTTTGATCATGTGTATGATCAGATTTCACTCCACTTTATCAATTTTCTCGAAAGACAGTATTCATAGACTATAGGCACATGGTTATCGTTGAAAAAATGATTGATTTGTATTCAAGAATGCTCAAACAATGTATATCCATCTAAATCCGAGGATCAGATTTTTGATCCTATCACAATACTTTCCCTTTGCATATATTATGTATTGTACAAAAGAGTACAAATTGAGAGTAGAAAAGTTGGTATATCTTTGATCAGGTTTGACAAGTCTTGTATAGCGGTACTTCTCAACCTTTGTGAAACCGCGGCCCTGTAAACTATTTTTTATAAGACGAGGGCCTGGCCCCAACAAATTTAGTTGTAAATGTCTTAATACGTTTCTAATTATTATTTTAAGTTCACACATTAAACTAACATAAGTACTCGTATTAATAATTAATCATGACATAATCATAGAGAGTATTAATACATTTTTGTATATGGTGTGGCATGTTGACAAATCTAAAATTGTATTTAAATAAGTTATCAATCACTGGACTAATGAAATCGTGTAGCATATTGTAATTTCCTCAGAACAACATCATTCAATTAATTTGTGTTGATTTTCTGTGACATATCCCATTCTTATCACCAAAAATTTACAATTTTATTCAGTGTAAAATGGATTGCTGTACTATTATTAAAATTTATTTTACTGATATTGGTTTGAAAAAAAAAACAGTGTTGAAAGAGGAAAATATTTATCCATTGTAATTCACCATAAAAGTCAGCTGAGCAGTGTTATTTATATTAAAATTTAAATGTGGCTTTCTCACTGATATGTGCTACGCAGATATGTATTATTTAGCTGTTCTGGTACTGAGATTTTCGACACATGAATATTATTCTCCTTAGAATATTTCTATAAAATATGTAATAATAAAAATATACTTTAGAAAGCTAAAATGACAAATTCCAAGAGAATATCTTGCGACCCGGTATAATTTATGCCATGGCCCGGCGATTGAGATACACTGTTGTAGACAGACTGCTGAGTAATCATGACGGTTGATTGATTTAAGGAAAAAAAATATGCAAATAAGATATTTTACCGTAAAAATCAGTTACAATTTTTCTATTAAAAGCAATTGCAATATTTCTACTAAAAGCAATTGCAATTTTTCTACTAAAAGCAATTGCAGTTTGTCTACTAAAAGCAATTACAATTTTTCTACTGAAAGCAATTGCAATTTTTCTACTAAAAGCAATTGAAATTTTTCTGCTAAAAGCAATTGCAATTTTCTACAATTATTCTACTTTTGAAAAGGATAGAAACCAAGCATCCACATAGGAATAGGAGAGTATGAGCTGTTCTGATTCTGAGCTTCCTGACACATTCTCGATTAATCTCCTTACAATATTTCCGCTATGAAATAGTCATTCATAAAAATGCTTAGAAAACTAAAAGGATAAATTCCAAGAGAATCTCTCACGGCCCGGTATAATTCATGCCAGGGCCCATTACCGGGCGGTTAAGGAACGCTGTTTTAGAGAGAAGAGAAATTCTATTGTTATATGTAAAATGTGTACATGGGATGAAACGCATACAGAAATTTAAGAAAGACGATCGTACCATTCCATTGTAAAGACCATGGTAAAGACCCCCGAGGATATGCTACGTATGTCATAATAAAAGTATTTTGAATATTTACTAATAAAATAAGTAATTAGTATAGTTATAAGTTTTTTGATCTATTATGAGTTTTGAGATAGTTTATTTAATGCTTGGCAATTTTTTTTGTAATTTCAAAATAAGTCACTTTTATGAACGTTAAACAGTACTTTCACTGATTAATTCTTAATAGTTCCTTGCGTTTTTACTTTCCATACAGTAAATTGTAATGTAAACGGAAAGTATTGGAAACTGTGTGTGTGTTTGTGTTTATGTGCATGTGTGTGCAATGTCTTCCTTTAACTCCCAATGTGTCCCTCTAACTCAAAAACTATTCGACAAAAGTTCACAAAATTTGTTAGTTAAGTGTGTTGAATGTTATCCTGGTGCTGATTAGATTTTGTCATGTTTCGAAAAAATGGTACCTACCAATTTTTTGCGAAATGACCCTCAAAAGTTGTCAAAATCTCAAATAAATGACTAAAATTGCTGAAATGTATGGATTAAATATTGCTCTTTGTGTAATTATTGACAGCGAAGCTGATAAGACTAACCCGATGACTCTAAGATGAGCCGTTCTCACGATATTTTAGATTTTTGGAACTTGAAGGAGCTGAAGACGTTTTAATGTAATCAAATGAAACGAAAATGCATTAAAAATGCAAATTGGACATAATATCAGAAAAGTATCTAAGTTATTTTCTGCAACTAAATTCAATTTAATGCATCTTGAAATAAAAAAAATAAGGATTTCGTAAAAAAAAAAAACAGTCATAAGTCAATTTCAAAAGTAAAAAACACAGACAAAAATAAAAAAGCAGAAAATGAAAAAACGGAAACAATAACTCCAAAGTAATATAAAAAAAAATACTGTGCACAAGAATTATAGAAATTATCATACAGAATTGATTTACGTTTGTATAACTGCACATTTTGTTTGTAGTTTAGCAGCAGTACGATGAGACCGCAACCAATTTTGAACCTAAGAATTTGGATTCCATAATTCCAATGGTGGAACTTTTAGTTCAATAAATAACAAACTTGTGACTTGTTCGACAATAACACTGGATTTTTTCTCAGTTCCAATTAAATTAATACTGTTGAAACCACGATGGCATTCACATGAACTGCAAGCTATAACTTTGGAATAATCTGTGGGCATGCTATTAATTATGTGCTAAAATCTGGGGCCATGATACTAATTCTGGGCCAAAAATCTGTGGACATGCTATTAAAATGACAAAAATTACTAAATTTATATTTTTGTTTTTAAATGATTTTTAAAGAAGTTTTTAATTTTAAAGAACACTATTAATATATATTTTTACTACAAATGGGTACAATATATATTATTTATCCCTTCTCTTTGATTATGCCTTTGTTCATGATATTAGATGTATGAATTTAATGATTTTCTATTATGACATTTAGAAAAAGTGCCGAAATGTGTTTTGTTTCTATAAAAAATACCGGAATATAATTGCGGTACATATCGACCGGAATGTACCAATAACGTGAAAGAAGATAATCATATATTAATTAAAAATAATAATATAAAAAGCGGTAATTAAATATTAACGCAATTTATATTTAAAAAACAAATTTTCATATTTTGCAACATTGGAAATTTTACAGATGTGCATTTGTCTTCCTTGCATCCATTTCTGTGTACGTCAATGGCCCTGCGTATATTCCGAAGTTCCTCCTCTTCAGTCAAAACTATCAACCGATGCCGGGGCACTAAATCGG
The DNA here is from genome assembly GCA_951213105.1 of Amaurobius ferox. Lineage (NCBI taxonomy): Eukaryota > Metazoa > Arthropoda > Arachnida > Araneae > Amaurobiidae > Amaurobius > Amaurobius ferox. The sequence continues at coordinate 81,546,286 of OX578153.1, forward strand.
AGAGTTCGCGACCGGAGAAAACATCTATCCCCACGCGGGATGACTTTGAGCGGCTCCTGATCACCGGAGCAACAAAACAGACAGACATCCATAGCTATGCAATCACCGCTTCCCCCACCTCCATCTACGCATTCCCATATACCAGAACCGAAAAAAAAATATGAAGAAAAGAAAGACCGAAAACAGAAACCGGCGCTAGAGAAAGTACGAAGCAGAATTATGAGCGCGGTTCGCGTGTCGATGACGTCACGGACTGTGAGGGCCGCCCCTCGCGGCACCTCATTGGCGGCAACTCCGGCCGGGAGGTTGAACCTCTTCCCGCCGCCCTCACCTCACCCCCTCCGCCGCATCACTCGCCTGTGAACTGCGGGCGCAGTTTGTTTGGAACTTTTGCTTCGGCACGTGTTGAAGAAAGTATCGTCTGCTCTTCTAAGGATGGACGTCTCGGGGATTCCGTCCCCAACCCCGGGTATGACATCACCCCGGTCTCTGCAAACTCCTCCTAACTTGGACAATATGAGTCTGGTCACGAGTGATCAAAACACATCCCGCGTGGTCAGTCCGAAGCAGCAACATGTGCTGGGGTCGCCCGGGTCATCGCTGGGTAGGAGTTCATCTGTCAGCCCGCCGAACCCGGCACTTTCTCTTGTCACCACCAAGCCGCAATACCAGAGTGTACCACAACCTAATGGTGGTTTATCTTACCAGGGATCAACCCAACCCAATGGTGGACAGTCGTCAGCAATGCCACGTACCATGCTACATCCTCAACTGACTCACGCTCCTCTCGGGTACCACAGGTCACTCCACCCAGCAGCATCACCCCCTGGGATACCCTCAGACTTGACCACAAATGACTGTAGACTTATCGACTATAGGGGAGCAAAGGTGGCTGCCTTCTTAGTACAGGGCGACTACCTTTTGTGTCTACCTCAAGCGTTCGAACTGTTTCTGAAGCACCTTGTGGGGGGACTGCATACAGTGTACACAAAACTTAAAAGACTGGACATAACCCCAATAGTCTGCAACGTGGAACAGGTTCGAATTTTGAGAGGGTTGGGAGCCATACAACCCGGTGTCAACAGATGCAAGTTGCTGTCATGTAAGGACTTTGATGCACTCTATAAGGACTGTACGACTGCTAGGTAAGTTTCCGTTCTCCAAATCCTTTCAGTCTGATAAGATATGTCATAATTTCAAATATTAGTTTATTACTCTTTTTTTAATTTATTCTCAATCCTTCTATGCAAAAAAAAAATTGTTTTAAGCTAACTGATATGCTTATTTTTCAAGAATGTTTTTTTTTCAACGATTTCAATTTTGAGAAATAAGTGCATAAGTTGAAGAACTGTATAGAGATCTTTCAACATTCTATTCGCTGATGCATTTTAGGTATTTATTCAACATGTAGTTTGTATAAACTAGCTTCATGTTACACTTTTCGTAGTTTGCTCAGGTCTGTAATTGAACAAAACTATTTCTAAAAGGTGTCTTCTAAAATATAGTAGCTTCTAATGTGCTAGTTTCTATAATTAAACATAATACTTTTTCTGTATAAAAATATTTCTTCTGTACTGAAGGAATATCTCTGTGCTCTATTTCTTTTCCAAAAGTGAAAAAAATAGTAAATTTAAATTAATTGAAGAATTGTAATAAATATTCTCTCGTCTTTTGTCAGTGTTTATAATAAAAAGCATTAAAATGAGTGACATGAAAAATCACTAATCCATAATAAACTTAAATATACTCTTTAAAAAGTAGTTTTTTATCGACCGCATTTTATCGCAGGCTCTTTGGTAATAAATACACTTCCGCCCCCCTTTTGCTTGGTTCAGTTCAGTTATGATCTTAGAACAAGACTCAATAGAAAATTTTGTGGTATTTTATGTTTAGTTAGCAAATAGTATTTACTGGTAAGTGAAATCTATTTTACGACAATTTTATTGCTACAATAACCTAAAGCAGTCACTGCAAATTAGCACTCAAAAATCCAGCTAAATCATTAATTACCGAGTTATCAGGAAACAACAAATAATTTATTGCACCCCATTGGAAAATTTTTATATTCACTTGTATTCGTAGAACAGGTTGTTCCAAAGTCCGTCCACAACGAATGTGCTTGACAATACATTTAATTGAAATATCCGTATGTTTCATTTATAACATTTTAATGTTTTTTGTACATTGCTTTTCTTAGCATTGCCATTCTTATATTTTATTTTACATCACGTGTTAACTCCCCCCCCCCTCTTAATTTCTGTTATACATTTTCGTTTTGAATGTCCTTCAGTACTCACTGCAGGGTGAACTTTTTAATTAACTGTACTTTGCAATGTATGAGCTTTTGTTACTAGTTTTGTTTGTGTAGAAAATGTAACATAAATCAGACACAACCAAAAATGAACCTAGGCACTATTTTAAAGATCAAGTACAACGTCGACAGTATGTACACTAACGTTTAAAAATAATTTTATTACTTGGTAATACCTTTGTAAGGTATTTTATTATAAGTTTCTATTTACGCAGTTAAAGACAGTAAATGTTGAATAAAACTTTCATACAACCTTAAGGAAAGAAGACATATAAAAAATTGGGTGATAGAGATTGTTTTGAGGGTGTTTTATAGCACTCTTATTCAATTCAAATAAAAGTGCCTTCTATTAACAACCGCTAAGAAAGAACTTCAAAGTTTTATTCACAAGCAATAGTTTTAATTATTGTAATTAAATTGTGAATTAAATTTGAATGTGCTAGGTTCTATTTAACAAATGTATTTAAATACTTTAAAACTGTTGCAATCATGTTACTAAAAGTTTCAGGGGAATCATCTGTCCGTAATGGGGGATAAGGTTCCAGATAGTTATGATAACATATGTATATATATATATATATATATATATATATATATATATATATATATAACGCTTTGGCAGACGATAATTAGCTGAATATTTCAGAAATAAAGCTAGAATTTTCATAAACGCCTGTAATTATGACTTTTCTATCAGTTTGCCGAAATTATCAACAAAGAATCTGAAACAAAAATAAACGAAGGTTGCAGAATGTTTTACAGTGCATGGATAGTACGAAAACGATGTTTACAGTCGCTTGTGCATAGTACAATAATGGTACATGGCACAGTAATGTATGTAAAGTAATTTATACATAGATTCCATCAACTCATTTTGAGATAATTACGCTAATTTTTTTTAACAGTAATTTCTACTAGTTTATTACTTTACTAAAATTGAATAGAAATATCGTTTTTTCAGAATACTTTTTAAATTCGAGATTTTTCAGGAAATGTGAATTATTACTCCTTTTACAACTTTAACTAAATTTATGTCCAACTTGAATTATTTTTTCTAACATTTGTCCATGCTAATTATTGTACTTTTCAAGACTTAAAGACTTTTCAAATGCCTTAAGATAATTAAGGCATTTGAAAAATTGAGGTTTTTCCCAGTGTAAACACAGCTTACAGAATAAAATCAGTCGAATTATCCTATTTTAACAGCTGAAGTATTAACTTTATTTCCATACTATCCAAAATTATATTTTTTGATTAACAAAGCATGACTTAAAATATAGATTTTATATTTAACTTATAATACTAATATAATGGAATGAATTGGCTGAATATAATAAATATGACTCTGTACTTAATGTATTATATGATTTTGAAAAATTATTCTGAATCTAATATTATCCTAATTTAAACGTTGAGAAACTAAGTACATGGCATTAAAAGACAGCTCAAAACTAATAATTAAATATAAAAGTATCAGCAAAACTAATTAAGATTTAAAAAAAGTGCATTTACGAAACTATTATATTTTTAGACATTTTATGGTCCGCATCACAATGCATTGAATTTTATTTTCAACTTTTAAATAGTTTTTAAATTAATTATATCTTAAAACAGAGTCATCTTGCAGATATAATTGTTGAAATCTTTCGTTTAATCTTTTCAATTTTGAATGGAATTCTGGTTATGTGAAGCTCCTAAATTCATACCTTGGAACTGTATCAGCATATTTAAAGATAATTCTCGAATTTTTTGTTCAGTAATGTCTAGTTTATTGCTATATCATATAATACGAAGAAATAATTTCTCCAAGAACATTTTAAATTCGAAATTTGGATGAAAAGTGGATGAGTTCCAGAGCTTTACTTAAAAATTATTTTTCTAGCTTCAAGATGGGCCTTGTTTTTGTCATATAATGATGATCTGATATTAGGAAAATTGAACATTTACATTGAATTAAATCACGTAAATATTTATAAAATAACATAGTTGTTATTTTTTTAATTTTACAATCGGTAGGTTTGTAAATACTTTTCTGAAAATTTTCAAAAAATTGTTTCCCCAAAAATATTGAATTCGAGATTTTAATGTGGAAATGCATTTTTTAAGACCTCCTGAACATATTCTTAACACTTTTGAAATTATGTCCTTGTCTATAAGTAAAAAAAAAAGTATTTTGCAAAATATAAGGAAAATTTGAGCAGTGTATTTAATATATGCACATATAACCAATATAATGCACATATAAAATAATTAGTAATTTATTTGTGATTAAATATGTTGTTCAAGTTTTCCTTATGTCTCTGTCTGTCTGTTTGTCTGTCTGTGTGTCTGTCGGTCGGTTGGATGCGGACACTTTAGCTCTAAAGTAAGTGCACGCATTGCCATGAAATTCTGTAAGAAAAAATCTGTAAAATACCAGAACTAAATTAATATTGAACATTAAAAAGGAAAATCTTGCACATGTCCAGAAATATAGAAGTACACAACCTATTCTAGAGGATTTTACTCAGACTGTCCACTCAGCTGTCTTTTATTTCCTTGGTTGAATTGAATTAGAAATCACAGAGTGAGATATTCCACTCGACGTTCTCATACATTCAAAAACTATGTTTTGTTCAGTTCTCCTTTCAAAGTAATAAAAATGAAAAAATATAATTTTCTAAAGATTTCTAGTTTTCAATAAATTGTTTCCAAAAATGTCTAAAGTCGGTCAATCGACGAATTCTATAACTTTAGATTACACTAATATATACTTTTTTAATGTTTATTACGAAATTTAAATTATAAGTTTCCCATGTAAATCACAGTTCAACAAAAAACGATAATGGACATCTAATCCCAAATCTTCAGGAGCTGCCATTGCTTCTCTATAGAGCATCGTTTTCCAAAGTGTGGTAGTGTAACCCTAGGGATACGCCACAATATTCAAAGACTTACGGTATCATTGCTTCTCTATAGAGTCTCGTTTTCTAGAGTGTAGTAGCGTACTCTCGGAGGTGCGTCCCCCATGTTAAGAAGAATGCGCTACAGAAGTTATTAACATTTGGCCTTTATCTGTATAAACAATTCCTTAAAAGGAATGAGTCAAATGATCGGAATAATCTATTTTTGCCAAACATAAGTTGTTCTGACTCTTTGGGAATACAATAAGTTGGCCGATTTTATATTGAAGTTATTTTTATACAAATTTGCTGTCTATTATGAAAAATAATTGAATAGAAAAATAATGAGCATATTTCAATGTCTTTAAAACCATACAAAATTAAACTACAAAATCAAACGTTTACTTTAAAACTGCATTAAATAATTAAAAAAAAAAATTACCCGTGTGGTGTACAAACCGAAGCACCATAACCCGACTGCACAACTTTTATTTTAATAGTTTTTATACTTATTAAATATTGCCTTACAAATATCTTCTAATCTGCAGGCTGTCAAATTCTTGGGAAAACTAATATCACACACACGTTATAACATATAATTCAATACGCATTTGAATTCAATTAAATCGTTCTAATTTTCTAATTTCATAACATCGTTTCACACGCCATTATTCGACAAAGGCACAAGACCCATCCTTGACAAAGTCAGCAAGAAATCTTTAATGAGCAAAGCTGTGAAAGGGAGAAGAACTTAGTCACCTGTTACGATGATGACGCATAGGCGGGGGAGTCGGAAAAATAAGTTTCCCGGGCGATCTTTTTCATTTTTAATGCTCTGTTCTTGAATGACTAAATGAATTCATTTTAAAATCCGTACAAATGACCAAAATATATAATCGCATCGTTACGCTAATGTTGTTATCTCCTGATCTAAATATGTCCCACCTTTAATTTTGATATGAAAAAAATAATGAAGACATTACGAATTGTTCAAAATTAAAGAAAAATTCCTCCAATTTAATATATCTTGGTAAATGCGAAAAATTGTGGTAAATAAATTTGAAAGAATACATTTTGAAATATGGTGAAAAATTGTTTGCAATTTTTCTATGGAATTCATTGGCGTAGGCAAGATGGGGGGGGATTGACGATCATAATCCCCCCTATTGGTGTAAAAATTATATTTGTTCTTCAGAGGATCCATAATGTGAAAAGAAATTTAACACAGTAAACCGTCCATTTGGTTCCTACACATATGACTACACATATGCTGGAACTTCACCCAAACCTCAAAACGAATAAACAATTAAAAACTATTATTTATCGTTATTTTGTTTACGATCTGAATTTATAAAATATCCTAAGTTTTTATTTGGTAGCAAAATAGGATTCGAATGTATTGCAGAATTCGAACACTTCACTTCACACCGCCACTTTTAATAAATATGTTTTTAATATTTGATAAGCGATATATCTGCTTACCCCAATTTAAATCAATCTCATATTGAAATTATATATATATATATATATATATATATATATATATATATATATATATATATATATATATATATATATATATATATATATATATATATATATATATATATATATATATATATATATATATATAAGATTCATATGAAAAAGAGGGGAAATGACCAAATGCAAGGCATAAAATGGTAGAGGGGGATGGCGACCCCTCTTTCCCGTTTAAAAGACTGCTTTTATGCCCGGGCAACACTCACGGTACCAATGCCATGCAGAAGCCATACTTCCTCTTTTTCATATGAATCTTGTATGTTACTTTAGGAGAATGTGCTGCATTGCGCCAACTTCTGGAGAAAAATTGGATAACTGTGAAATAATTTTATTTTAATATATTTACTATGCTATATATATATATATATATATATATATATATATATATATATATATATATATATATATATATATATATATATATATATATATGCATTTATTCGAAATTTCGAATTCTAATGTTTTTGATTGCGTCATATTTAATTTCCAAATGTTTGGTTTAGTTAAAACTGTTTCTATATAATGATCTACAGCATTTAATGTTATGCTTCCATTAACTTTTTTTCAAATTCGAACGTAGTACACCCTTAAATGTGTAAAATTGTAAATTTTCATTTTTCTGTAAACTTTTCAATTGTAAATTTTCATTCAATGAAATCTTCCATTTTCATCAAACGACCCTACCACTAAATTCAATTTAAATATCTAAATTACTTGGAAACGTCAGTTTTCTGTTCACTCGATAACTCACATATTTTGCCTATGATACCTCATTAAAGAAATTAATATTTGAAAACACCAAATACCTGTGTTGATTTTATCATATCAACATTGATATTTGGATCATATCAACATGGATATTTGGATCATATCAACATGGATATTTTACTTTTGTTCGGAATTTCAATTCACTAGTTTAATAAAAAAAGTTAATGAATTAATAAGCTAAAATATTCACATCTAAATAAATAAATAAAATAATATCAAATAAGTTGAAATCAAATTAACTAATTTGAAATAGTTACATCTAAAATTTAAATTTTTTTATTTTTAATAACTACAAATTTTAGGTAGATGTTTGTCCGACATGTGTATTAAATTTAAAAATCTCTACGATCTCTGGAAACATATTTTACACATGAAACTACGTATAATTCTTTCGAACATCCTACAACAATTATGTTGGTTTCCGAAATTCTATTAAACACTTCCTATTGGTCGATTTAGTTAGCATACGAAATTTGGTTGAACTGGGAAAAACGGTGTGGGTTTGTCTAGCTGAAAAAACATACATACAGAGAAACTTTTAAGATAATAAAATAGATTAGAAAATAACCTCGTATATCAAATGCACCCAAATCTATTCAATCCTCCCTATACCACAATTGTAGTGTTACTATGTCCTAACTCAAATTGTACTACCTCATTGAAAAATCGTTTTATGCATATATTCATACAGTATGCTATTAAGCTTATCCAATAGTATACTATTAAGCTTCTCCAATTGTATGCTATTAAGCTTCTCCAATAGTATGCTATTAAGCTTCTCAAATACTATGCTATTAAACTTCTATAATAGTATGCTATTAAGCTTCTTCAAGTTACATATAACTCATATTTTATTATTGGTGACAAAATTTTTGCTATATTATTATTATTTAGAAATATTTTGCATTGAAACATCAATTTCTTGAGATCTTTTACAAATGGAGCTTATAATGATTGATGTGGATGTAGCACTAAATTCTAATGATGCAGGGGCGTTTATAAGGACTTCCACTGACAGTTCTAACTTTTTTCAGTTCTCGACCAAATAATATTATTGGAACTTTTATTTCTTAATATTGGTTATAGGTAGAGCTTAGATGATGACTGATATGAATTCAGCATTCAATCTTGCAGGTGGTCAGAGGAGATGGGTGCAAATTTCTATTTCCAGATTTTTTCTTTCTGGTTCAAGTAATTTCCTTGAAGAATCTATTTCTCGGAATGGCTATATATATTTATGACTATAGATATAGCTTAAATGTCAACTGATATGGAATCAGTACTGTATTCTAGAGGAGTTTATTAAGAATTTCCATTTCCGGTTCCTGAAATGACAATTACAGTTTTCCGGAAACTCGTATGACTGTGCCAATGCAAAATGGAATAAAAATGATTAATAGTTATTTCAAAACTGCAGTGTTCACACCCATTTACCATCATACGAAAACCCCCTTCATAAATTTGCTGTTTTAAAACACAAACTCAAAAAAGGAAATTTCAAGACAATTTCTTGGAATTTCAGAAACTTCAAATCTAAACTCATAAGTATCTAGCTGTCGTTTGTCGTCCAGATCTGTATCACATGCATTCTCACACAAAATTTCATTTGAAGGATATTTGTAGAGTATATGCTGTCATTTGTTAGGAAATTTTGAAAAAGTATCAAACATCCCTTTGTATCAAGCGTCCCCTACTGCCTCCTCTACGTCTCCTATACAGCATGATAATTTTTTTAAATAGCAACTTAGTCTACAGAGGGATGCTCGTCATCTGCACTCGCAAACTTATATTTGCCTTGCTGTGAATAAAATAATCAGACACTAAAAAATATGGATAGAAGCACACAAGAAAACTGGATTTATAGCCACTAGAATATCACTTTTAAACAGGTAAATTTCCAGTCACATACTTTAAGATGTAACTGTATCTGTATGAATGTATTATTACTTTCCCTGCAGTACATGGTAATGTATAGGGAAAGTATTGGAATCATACCGAAAATCGCAACTCGAGTTTTCGACGGATCTACACGTTTCGAGACCTCTAGAATTAAAAATTCATTTTTAGCGTGACGTCTGTGTGTGTTTGTATGTCTGTCTGTGCAGATTTCGTATTCACTCTAACTAAAAAACTAATTGACCGAATTTCATAAAACTTGGTAGGTAAGTCACTTGTGGGCGAATCTGGTGCTGATTAGTTTTGGGTACGATTCGTGACAAAAAGAACACGCCTCTTTTTGCAAACGAGCCAGCAAAAATTGCATGCATCCACTCTAGCTGAAAAATTAATGGACCGAATTTCACAAAATTCGGTAGATAAGTCGCTTGTGGGTCACCCTGGTGCTGAGTAGATTTTGATACGATTCGGAAAAAATAACCTACCTTTTTTTTGCAAAATGGCGCTAAAAAATTGTCAAAATTTAAAATAAAAAACTACGCATGCTCAAATATATCCATTAAATGCTTGTTTTACACGTAATTTTTTGCAGAGAAAAGAAGAAGACCAATCCCGTTATACTAGGAGTAGCCGTTCTCGAGATATTTCAGTATTTTCGTATTTTAACTACGCCACCTTTGAAAATAAGGCCAGTCAGCAATAAGAACGAAAATTGAATTAAAAGTTAATTAAATTTAATTAAAACAAAGAGAACGTGGATATGTCTGCAGGGAAAGTCATGTGCTGCCCACAGCAGATTTTTTTACTCTTTGTATGAGAAGTACATAGAATAATGGGTATATTTTATTTTGCGAGAGCTAAAAGAGACAGTTTAAGCAGATCATTTTACACACATGTTTACCTGCTTAACAGAATCCTTTTAAAGGGGCCCATTTAAGCAGGTAAACAAGTGCATAAAATGAACATCTCATGTTACCTCTTTACTTGTTTAAAATGGTCTTTTCAACGTAAAATAAAATATATCCAGTATTCCGCGCAATTCTCATATAAGTAAATAACATAACATATTCATACTGATATAGTTACCTTTTAAAGTATATAGCTGAAAATTTGGCTGTTTAAAAGTGTCATTCTCATGGCCGCAAACCCATATTTTTGTGTGTTTTACACATATTTCTTTTAGTGGGTAAGGTTTTCCTGATATATTTACTTAAATATATCATAATGATATTCTATGTGTATACTACAATAATAATAGTAATTCAAATATTGTTTTTTAAAATTTATCCTATTAATATACAATAAACTTTAGGTAATCATAATTTCAACGTTACTAACATTTTGTATTTAAAAGTAGTTGTACAAGATAAAATGATGCATATCAATTTATATAGTGAAATACATCATTTGAATTTTAACGCTATTTAACTTCACCATTTTAAATTATGCTTAAATTTTTCTCTATGTTAAAAATATTATTTAAATAAGGTTCTTAAGATAAATAGAAATATTGATAAATTAGTATATTTTAAAGAAATCTTAAATAATCAATAATCCTCCCAAGCTATGTGATTATTATTATTAATATAGTGTATCAACAACTACTAGTTGTAATCTAGCAAAAGATTAACCCAATTTCAAGATGATTAACCCAATAGTGATATGATAAAATAAAAAGACCAACATTATTACTTTCCTTATATACATAATGTATAAGGAAAGTATTTTGACGGGATCGAAAATTCGAATTCGAGTTTTCGACGGGAGAGCACGTTTCAAGCATCCCTGATCACAAATCAAACATTTTTGAAGTGATGTGCGTGTGTGTGTGTGTCAGTGAGTCTGTGAAGACGATAACTGTCGAACGAATGGACTGATTCAAACAAAATTTGGTACAAAAATTACAATCCATAAACACTGAAAGCCTATTGTTTTTATACGCAATCGAATGTTCAGAACCCCCTAAATTTTCGAGTGAAACTTTGAAAAAATCGTCAAAAAATCAAAACCGCTAATAAAGTTACGCAAATAGACATTTCTTATGTAACTTTTCATCAGAAAACGATTGACATAAATTTTAGAACGCTAACATGAACCGTTCTCGAGATATTGCACATTTCTCAAAAAAATTATCAAAAAGTTATGTAAATAAAAAAATACATTTCCTATTGATAAACATATTCACTTTTCATATGTAAAACCATGCGATAAATTTGGTGACATTATTCTCGTGGATCTAGCTCGTTCCATTCATGAAAAAATATACTTTGAGTAATACTTTTTTATTTGAACGCCAATAGTCATTTATCAGCTGTAAGAATAACTTATTTCTCCTTCCATAATGCTTGGCGGAATTTTGGCGGCGAATTTGGCGGAATGTCGCCAACTTGGCGACATTTTTAACTGTTGCCAAATTAATAAAAATATCGCTAAATTGATAAAAATGACGCTAAATCAATGAAAATGGCGTCTAATTGACGAAAATTCAATATCTTGGAAAGAATATAATTATCTACTAGAAGAATAATATTTTTTTAACTGTAAAAGTAGTAAATTCATTGCATTATATAAGGAAAGTCATGTGTTGCCCACATCAGATTTTTTATATTTATATGAGCTTATAAAAATACTAGAAACTATAGTAGAATACACAGAACTGTTAGACATTCAGATATAACTAGCTGACATTTATTTAGTTGTAAATTTTAGCAGTGATATTTTTAGGTATTTTAAAGTTTAAAATATTCTAAACAGGAAAAGTATCAGATTCTCAATGCAATTAGATGAAAACGTTTGGATATAAAGCTTCGCTAGTAAAACAGCATAAAACGAAACAAAGTGACAACGATCAATCAGTATCGGATATAGATATCAACTAGTTTCAGAAGATAAACGTGATACAATCGCTCCTAGCTAAAACATGAAAATGTTTGTACATGTCATCTATACGAAAAATATATATTTTAGCTATAGTGGCCGATATATCTTCCTCGTCCAGAAGAAAGACATCTTTTTCTTCCAAAGCTTGTTGACTTTGAACATTTTTGTTGGTGGCAAAATTTTTGCTGTACTATTGTTTTTGCGAAATATTTTTCCTTGAAGCGTCTATCTATTTCTCTGAATCTGCTTTACATGAAATCTCAGATGATGACTGATTTGGATTCTGCTTCAAATGATGGGGGATAATGTGGGATTAACTAAGGATTTTATCTTCCGATTAATTTTACATTTACGGTCCAGAAAATTTCCTTCTACCTAAAACACCGATTTCTCGAGCTTGGCTATAGATAGAGCATTAGATAATAACGGATACATAATTGAATCTTGAAGGAGATAGCGTGGTAACTAAGAATGTTCACTTCCAATTTATTCCAAAGTATTCTATGGGCCAAATCTGTTATCAATCAGTCAATTAAATACGAAATAAATAAAAATCTTCATTTTCGTACAAACAGCGAAAGTTTGTATAAACTAAATCAACAATGGAAATACCATTATGATATTTAAAAAAAAATGTCCATTTGTATTAAATCAGTTTTATGACTATTAATGGTCAATGAAATTGAAATAAATCTAGTCGCAATCAGCTGTAAATATTCATGAAGTGTTTGTTTCAGAAGAATAAATAAATAATAAAGCTACAAATTTCAAAGAATATAACATACCCAGTAATGTTTTGCTTAGGTTATCTCAAACTATTCTACATTCTACGGAAAAAATAATGATATTATGTGTCAGAAATTGTTTATCCAATTTGAATCATTTCTAGCGTCTAAAATTAAATGGTAAAATAACATACTTTGTCGATTATGTAAAATGCTAGTTCCTTAAATAGTCGCTCCAAAGTTCAAAGATTGTTGATCATTGAAATTGATAGAAATATATCGAACACTCCTGTAAATTTCCATATGTTGTAAGGATTTATCTAAAGTTGTTATAAAATACTAAAAACATATCAGTTGGACAGAAACTAACTATAAACTTTGAATTCGTTAGTCGTTATGAAAAATAGATAAACCCTAGATTCCGACATAATTAGCCCTAAAGTTCTCAAATGTTTTATGGAACAAATAAATATTACTCCGGGACCAAGTAATAGTGACTACTACTTCATTAATATACTCTAAATAGTCATTGCAGTTTTTGAAAATTACCTAAATTTATCATAAACTACTAAAAATTTCAATTGGACTGAAATTGACTATAAACTTTGAATTCATTGCTCGTTATGAGAAATAGAAAAACCGCGATCGCGAAACAATTAGCCCAAAAGTTCTCAAAAAATGTTCTATGGAACAAATAAATATTACTCCGGGACCAAGTAATAGTGACTACTACTTCATTAATATACTGTAAATAGTCATTGCAGTTTTTGAAAATTACCTAAATTTATCATAAACTACTAAAAATGTCAATTGGACAGAAATTGACTATAAACATTGAATTCATTGGTCGTTAAGAGAAATTGAAAAAAACCTGGATCGCGACACAATTAGCCCAAAAGTTCTCAAAAAATGTTCTATGGAACAAATCAATCTTGCTCCAGGGCCGAGTAATAGTGACTACTACTTCATTAATATACGATGCTTCAGGCCGATTGAGACCTCACCGCTTCAGTAGAGTCAGTCTCGAAATTGATTGATGATCGCGGAGAGGATCGCTATGAATGCCGGGAAGACTGTTGGACATGAGCTAATCTCGAGATTAAGCAATCTCATTTTCTTTGTTATAATTTCAATGGCAGCCTTGCGTGGGAAATTGATGCTCATTGGGTTGCTGACCGATACTGCTTTCATGATTACGAGCCAGGGAAGGTTGCAGATCAAGTGCAATTTTTGTCCTTGAATCAGATTGCATCGACATTTTCTATATGTTTGACCACCTTAACATAAACACATTTAACACATTTTCTAAGTTACTGTTTCAAGAAAAATATTATGTTTAATTTGGCATATTATACACTTTAGCATACATAGCTGGGTGACAGATATGCTACACAAAACTAAGAGTGCGAACATTTAGATGGGGACTTAAACGCAGTGAGAAACTTCTATTTATAAGTTTGTTAAATGCTTTGTCATGTTATGGGCCTAATTTTGCACAATTAAATGAAATCGTTGCAAATAAAATTCTATCATAAACTCTCAAAGCATCGGTTTTCCCAAATCGTTTATGTTTATTTCTTGAGATGCATACTATTGATAAATTTTCGGAAAAAGGGACGAGTTGCAACATGATTTTCTTTTCTTTAAATAGTATCTTTAAAATCGCATCTAGACCACAAAATGTAGAGAAAATTTAATAAGGGAATATTAAGTAAGAGGACGAAGTTCGGGAGAAAGGGTCTTTACACTTTCTAATGACGAACGCTGTCTCCGTTCCGTGCACACACATATAGAAAATTGCAAAGACATAATTTGGAATAATTCTTTCTGAGTGGTTTCTGAGAATCAAATGCGAATCTAATAATATTTATAAGCAAAATGTTTTGCTAATGATTACGAATCAGTCTTCTAATAAGTCACGCTCTAATTGCCAAATTACCTTTCTTTGAGTACGTCTGTCGCATGTGCTGATTTTGTAATTTACAAGATTAAAAGTGTTACTAATACAAACTTAACGTTACACCATCTATCAGTTTTTATAAACTTTTCGCTGATAATGATAATGCTTGTATTTCATAAAAAAAAAAATTCCTTTCTTAAAATAGACCATGAATCAAGATTTTCTCCTTGATTGGATAGCATCAGGGGCACTTTCGCCTTGCTCTAGCTTCCGACAAAGAAACGCATCGGGTCCACAAAGGCTATAATAGTATATTAGGCGATCTGGATTCGGAATTGTCTTATAACGGACTAGGTGTTAATATAGGATTTTTGTCAAATTTTGCTTCATTTCCTCAATTTTTATTATGAAGGATTTCATCCTTCTTCAGTTTTGCTGCATTCATTGATTCTAATTAGCATAGTTTCATATTTCATCTACTATCATTCACAATCCCAGACGTATTGCCTTTGGAATCATATTTCTGCAGAGGCTGATCTGTTTCACGCCGATTAACCCCCCCTCCTGTCCCTGGCACTGTTCCTTTTCGCTTCTATCCTCCTATCTGTCTTTCCTTTATTCCCCTCTGTCATATTTTCAACCCCTTTCCCACCCACAATTTGCTATCCTTTCTGCTCCTAACCGTGACTGTAAGTGAGAAAAGAATGGCTTTTGAAGAGAGCTGCGTCTTATACCACTGCTTACAGTTGCGGTTCCATTGACATTGATGTAAGAACTTTTACTTCATATAGTTGCAGCAATATATCTTACAAATGATGTCAAGAGTATATTGCACTATATACTCAAACCTACCACAAAGCGAATTAATTAATTTTTTTGGGGGCTAAACTAGTAAATATTTGACTGAGTGTATTTATGAATGGTATTTGGTTGAATCATTGCAAGAAAATGATAGTGATATAAGTGCATGAAATACTTTGTAAACATTGCAAAACACCCATTGCAGGACACCAAGACAGTTAAGACCCAGTGGTAGTTATACCCTTTGGATGTATGGATCTAGTGGTCAGTTACGAGGTCCATCGTGAAGCCGTGTTCCTGAGATCGCCCCACCTCTTGAGGTCTGTAAAAATACTCTAAAGAAATGCTTTCAACTTTCGAATCTTGCCATCCCAACTAGAATTCCTTATAATCCTCTATATAAACTCTGCACACCAGTCCACAATACAACTTGGTTTCAAAAACTTCGGGGTCATAAGTGCATCAATACTATATCTGCTGTCCTTTATGAAAAAGCTAAATGGTGATAGGTTTCACTTGTGTACCTTGTAACCGATCCTTAAATTTTATCTTAGGTGTCTCCCTAGTTTCAACAAGAACAGAAAATCTAGTTAAATTGCTCGAACGAATTGAGCGTTTCACATGAAATTTAGTTCGATTATTTTGTAGCGAAGGCTTGTAAGGCAGTATTAAATGTCTTGAATTGGAAAAATCTTTTGGCCCCGAGATCAACTCTCAGCTCTTCCAAGTGGGTAATATCGCATTCTCGCCACACTGGTGACCTTGAACGCATCCATTGCTCTATTATTTTCAATTATTCAGATTTCTAAAATATATATATGCATATTATATATGTACTTTCTGTGCTCCCCATGGAGACTGTACTTTCCATGAAGACTGTACTTTCTGTACTCACCAAGGAGACTGTACTTTCTGTACTCATCAAGGAGACTGCACTTTCTGTACTCAGCAAGGAGACTGTACTTACTCCCTATGAGGTTTCTGTACTCCCTATGGAGACTGTGCTCAAACTTTGCTGTACTTCTGCATCGTCCAAACGATTGATAACACAATTCACTACAAAACTCGCCTCCTTACGGCTTCAAGTACTGATATTTTTCTTCATCTTATAGCTAGCACGCCTTATCGGTAACCCAGCAACAACTTCGTTTGGTAATTGAAAACTCACTGGGAGGTCGGTCACTACAGAGAACGATCATAAGGAAGTAATAAATGCCTTGAGCTGGAGACTTCTTTAGCTTAACGCTATAATGCTGGCCTATTACGCTTTTGTCCGGGATCAAACCCAGAAACTTGCCAAGTTGGTGATTATGTATTCTTGCTAATTAAGTAAGAGCTTATTTATCTTAAGAGAGTGGGCGTATCAGGCAATGACCTGTTTTTAATACTTTTGAAAAATAGAAAAAATACTGTAAAAAATATTATCTTAAAATTGCCACAGATATCAATTTTATAGGTTATATTTTAATTTAAAAGTATAATTCCAACACGAACTACTTTTGTATTATCCCACCTTTGTAAATATTTCGAATGGTTGTGCCAATTTTTAGGTCAAATCCAGATTGCTGAGGACCCCCCCCCCCCATATTAAAATGTGATTAGGGGAAGAGAATTGAACCCCTTCTACCTAGCACGTGACGCAGGCGAAAAGTAAAATTAAAATTTTTATAACTAGGTAAAAAACTAGTTGGGTAAACCAAGTGGAGCTCTAAGCAAAATTGATGAAAGCATTTATTTCTGTTATTAGTAACATTATATTTTCTCTTACGAAATACTGATAAGTCATTATAAAACATTCGTATTATTTTCACCAAACTGGAAATCGGATCCCCGGTCGTGGGTATTAAAATCACCAAGGATAACAATACTGTTATGGGAAACCATTAAATCGGAAATTTTATCAAAGAAATATCTAAAATTAATAGCGCATTTAAGATCCGAAATTGCCAGAAAACGTGACATAAAAATCGTAATCAATTTCAGCGATTTTACAGAATCTGATTATGTTAATAAGAGTTATATTATCACACATGTAGATGATCAAAATTATAATATCTACAAGAAATATATAAAAGAGCTTTCATATGGTAGCAAATGGTGTGTATACATCCTTTTTTATGCCACTATTAAGTATTTTTGTCTTTTGCATACTTATTTCAAATAGTCATACGATAAGCATTTTTACTCTCTGTTGTATACTTATTTCGCACAGTCATACAGGAAGCATCTTTATTCTCGTTTGCATACTTATTTCGAACACTCATACGATAAGTATTTTTATTCTCTTTTGTATTATTTTACACAGTCATATGATGGGCCGCGGTAGCCCATTGGTCAGCGCGCTGGAGTTGCACTCGGTAGGCCCGGGTTCGATTCCAGCCACTGCCAAAACTGCCGCCGTGTTCATGCGGAGTACGATCACGTTAAACATGTGGGTCCGAAAGTCCTTCCGAGAGGTTGGTGGTAGGGGAAGGAGGGTACGGTCCCTGTGGATGCCTCCCCCACTGGGTTCCGGTCTAAATTGGGTGGCACTTCCCGACCGTCCAAACAGTTACCTTACACCTTTCTGGTAGGTCGGACGGTCTGGGTATCAACAATCAACAACACAGTCATATGATAAGCATTTTTATTCTCTTTTGAATTATTTCGAACAGTCATACGATAAGCATTTTTATTCTCTTTTGTATTATTTCACATAGTTATACGATAAGTATTTTTATTATATTTTGTATACTTATTTCGCACAATCATACAATGAATTTTCCGAAAAAAACGGAAGTGTTATCTTTTTAGACAGAGAAGGAAATGTACCTAGTGTACCCCTACCCTCTCTGAAATTTAATTCTGAATTCATATCAATCATATTCTAAACTCTTTCTATAGCCAATCTAGAGAAATAGCCGTTTGAAAAAATTATTGACAGCAAGTGGAAATCCATAGCAAAACACCTTACTGCCTTCCATAATTTGATGCTGAATCCATATCGGTCATTATCTAATCTGTAACTGTAGCAGATATCTATATCTATGTCTAAGTATGTCTATCTATATCTATGTCAATGTTTCAAGGATAATTTCTAAACTTAGAGTGTAAAGGAAACCGAAATTGAAAATTCTTAGTTAACCACACTGCCTCCTCCAGAATTTGATGCTAAACCCATATCAGTTTTCATCTAAGCCCAATTTAAAGTCAATCTTGGGAAATATATATTCCATATAAAAGGAAAATTTTTGAACCGAAAATGGAAAAAGGACCAAAATTGAAATCATTAGCAGTTCTCGAGCCCCACCAGAATTTGATGCTGATACCACATCTATCGTTATTTTACCTCTATTTAGAGCAGATATTTAAAACAAGGTTTTGAGACAAAAAAAATTCCTAAAAACCTGCAAAATTTGTATGAAAAAATGTCTGGCAAAAATGTTTGGCAAATTTGTATGACAAAAATGTATGGCAAAATTTTTGCCACCAACAACAGTATTTTCCAAACTTCACCGTACCCCAGTTAAGTCTTTATTGTTGCATCCCCTTTTAAGGATTGGCCTTCAATAATGTACTACTTTTCGGTTGTTGCGATTGATTTCTTTAAGTGTTGGCATAATACCATTCTAGTACTTCGATTTTTATATGTTCCGTATCTGCCCTCTACTCTTACCAACCCAGGGTAATTCTTCACACTTTTTAATAAATCTGGATCAACTGCTATGAAGAACCATTATTAATCCATTACGATTGTTGGTCAGGAAGTTCAGGCAGTAACAATATTTAAATATGCAGGCAAATAAGCATAGTGAACGCCAAAATATTCCGCATATATAGGCATTTGTCAAGTGCATAGTGTATTGAAAAATTCAAATTCTATATATGTATTTAGCTAATTTTACAAAAAAAATACATCATATCATTTAATTATTTTTATAATTACCTACGATTACACACACATTATATATATATATATATATATATATATATATATATATATATATATATATATATATATATATATATATATATATATATAAAGATTTTAATCGTAAATTGTGCATAAACTACTGTATGTACAAAAAAACCATCTCTAGCATATCTGTTACAAATGAGTAACTATAGACCAAGACTATATATATATATATATATATATAAACTTATAAATATCCTTTACAAGCCGTAACTTACAAAATTAAAACCAGAAATCACACTTTTAAGGTGTGCAGAGCAGCACAATAAAGATGATTCAAATAGCAAACCATAAAGGAAGAGAATGATTGTGGAAGCAATGTACTAAAAATTGGCCGGGGAGGATGTGACCCCCGCTCCCCGGTTAAGCAAGCTTTATGTTGCGACGACGCTCCCGGTAGCCGATACATTGCCATAAAAGAGAATAAAAAAGTATCAAAAAACAAAGAGAAAATAAGCCACATGATTAGTCCGTATTAGGAGGAATCATTGGCCGTAAAAAAGAAAAAAAAAACCCTTTATCTATTCAATTTAAATTAAAAACATCCAATATCACCACAAGCCATATATATGTTATCCAGTGTTAAAAAACATACATAAAAATCATTGAAGCAGATACTGTACGCCAATATCAAATACTTCAAACCTTGCTGTAAAAAGTACAATTTAATACACAGTACCGTTCACTTACATAATCAAATCTTCGATGAAGAGGATCAACCACAGCAACTTCATGTGTATTGAAGGCACTGACATAAAGCCAATAAATCTACATGCCACTTGGTCTTTTATTTAAGTATAGCCGGTAGCTGTCAGTCACGGTTATATCGTAAAAACTGCATATGATGTCCCTCAAAGAACGCTTCGGAAAGCCTTGTGTAATAGATCCATGGAGGAAGCGAATGTTGCTAGTATATCGCGTTGCTATTTAATCGTTTGCTGCGAATGAGTTGATTTAAAATGATGTTTCTGAACACTTTCTTTTGTAAACAGGAATTCTATAAAATAATATAATTTATATCAAATTTAAAATCTCTGCGTTTATCTTAAATCCGAAAACCAGTAGTACCATCAGAGAACTTATATATTGATAAATCCAGAAAATTGAGACCTTGATCGTGGTTATATGGATTTTTGGTTAATTTTAAGCAGTTTGGATAAAATTTAAAATCCATAATATACTCCTTGTCACTACAAGCCACTAGTATGTCATCAACGTGACGTATGTATAGCAATTCATTCAAGAGATGAGTGCCCTTTTCATATCTATTTAAGTATATATCAGCAAGAATAGAGGAACATCCTCCACCCTATCAAAATCCTATCAAATTTTGACCTATTACTAATGGATATAAAACTTATTTGACTATTGCAAATAAAATACTGCTATTAATCTTAAAAGAAGTGATGATCAAAATTAAACTTAATGGAGTCTATTTTATTAATAATAGTCTAGGAGTCATTAAAAAATTAAAAATGTTTCAGAATGTTTACATTATAAGAGCTATGATTTTAACGATTTGTTCTGCAATATCAATGCTCTGTATGCTATTTTGATGGAAATTTACGACAAACATAATATACAGACAAATGTTACAAAATATAAATTCAAGTCTATGGTTGAACTGGCACTATTCGAAACCGTTCTGTACGATGGTACATATTTTTACAAACAACTACATGGAATTCCAATGGGTGGAGGATGTTCCTCGATTCTTGCTGATATATACTTAAACAGATATGAAGAGGGCAATCATCTCTTGAATGTATTGCTATACATAGGTTACGTTGATGACATACTATTGTCATGTAGTGACAAGGAGTATATTATGGATTTCGGATTTTATCCAAGCTGCTTAAAATTAACAGAAACTCCATATAACCACAATCAAGCTCTCAATTTTCTGGATTTAGCAATATATAAGCTCTCTGATGGTACTACGGGTTTTCGTTTTTACGATAAACTCAGAGATTTTAAATTTGAAATAAATTATATTATTTTATGGAATTCCTGTTTACAAAAGGATGTGTTGAGAAACATCATTTTAAATCAACTCATTCGCAGCAAATGATTAAATAGCAACGCTAATGATCGATATACTAGCGACATTCGCTTCCTCCATGGATCTATTGCACAATGTTTTCCGAAGATTTTTTTGAGTGACATTATATGCGTTTTTTTTATATAACAGTGACTGACAGCTACCATTTATACTTAAATAAAAGACCAAGTGACATGTATATTTACTGCCTTTATGTCAATGCCTTCAATACACATGAAGTTACTGTGGTTGATCCTCTTCATCGAAGGTTTGATTATGTAAGTGAACTGTACAGTGTATTAAATTGTACTTTTTACAGCAATGTTTGAAGTATTTGATATTGACGTACAGTATCTGCTTCAATGATTTTATGGATGTTTTTTAACACTGGATAACAGATATATGTCTTGTGGTGATATGGGTTGTTTTTAATTTATTTATGTATTTTTTTTGCTGTCAATGATTCCTCCTAATACGAGATAATCATATGACTTGTTTTCTCTTTGTTTTTTGATACTTTTGTATTCTCTTCTGTAGCAATGTATCGGCTACCGGGAGTGTCGTCGCGACATAAAGTATGCTTAACCGGGGAGCGGGGATCACAATTCCCCCGGCCAATTTTTGATATATTGCTTCTCCACATTCATTCTCTTCCTTTACGGTTTGCTATATGTATATATATATTGTTGAACTTTGCTTTCGGTTATTTAGAATGTGTTCAATAAAAAATGAAGTATCAGTATCCCCTCCAAATATTTTAAAGATGAATATTTCATGAATATTTTATAGAATTTATTTATGAATATTTTATAGAAGATTTTTATTTTATTTTTCATTTTTATATGTTATTATATTTGATAAAAGAACTCACTTATATTTTACTTTCTCTACAATATAGGGGGAGTACTGAAATCGTGTCAAAAATCGAAACTCAAAATTTCGAAGGATGTACACGTTTCTAGCACTCTAGAACACGAATCCACTATTTTTAATTTGACGTATGTGTGTGTGCGTCTGTACAATGCATGCTTCCACTTTAACTCAAAAACTATTCAATAAAATTTCACAAAATTTGATAAGACTGTCTCTTGTGTGTTACCCTATAGTGCTGATTAAATTTTAGTACGAATCTGGAAAATATAACTAAACTTTCTGGAGATATAAAGAAAATACAATACATCAATAACACAATACCAAACATAAATTTATCCTTTGAACGCGTTTTTCTGAAAATACAGATTTTTAACTTTTGGGCATGATATTTCAAGATTTCAAGAACAGTTTGATGAATTCTTATGAAATTTTGTATGCTTATTAATAATATGGTTGTACAATAATCGAACTATATTTATGTGTATAACTTATCAAATAAACATTTTAGAAGCAAACAGGTTATGTTATTACATATTTTGTAAAATATTTAAAACTCTTCATTTTCCCTATTAAAAATTAAGATAAATATATAATACTAGTATACAAGTATGTTATGAAAGATGCCATTAATAAAACCTCAAACTAATTTGATTATATCCATAAGCATTTAAGATACCGTGCTCGCAACAACATATTATGATTTTAACAACAAAAAATATATGTGAATTGTAATTATTTTTTATTTAATATTTCTGATTTTACAATTATATTTTATTTTTTATTTAAAAGAAGAATATTATTCATCTCTAATCTAAAAATTTTATTCCAGTAACTTAAATAGATTTTATTGTTAAAAAAATTAAGTTGATTTTGCCTCCATTTTTGCATTTTAAGATTTAAGTGTCTTAAGGACAAGAAAGAATGATAATGAAAAATATTTTTTATTTTTTCCAAAATGTGAATTTTTATTTTTAAATTTAGAAGAAAAATGATCACAAAATTGATATAACTCATATTTCTGTAGTACTAAATACTTATTTTAAAGCTAATTAATGTCTCAAAATCAATGTCTTATTTTGCATTTATTTCTAATTCAAATGTTTTTCTTCATTTAATTGATAACACTCATTTACATGGATGTGTTTAGGTTGACATGGGTTGGGATTTGGTTTGCATGTTTTTACAAGGTTTTCGATCTCTGTTTGTTCGGGTCAAATGCTGAAATCAATAGTTGTCCCACTTCTCAGACAATTTTCTTGAAATTTCACATGCATGCGTATATATATATATATATATATATATATATATATATATATAATATTGGTGGAAATAGTCCAGGGAAGAGACATATTTCATTATCAAAAATCTACTTTATTAAATAACACTGTAAATACAGTGTCCATTGGCGTCCAGGGGCGCCAATATCTGCAAAAAGGGATAAAAATGTTTAAGATAGGGTATGTCAAATTCCTGTCTTTTAGGAAGGTTCTTCACTTGGGTTTGACGCTGTCCCACCCGTAAGCAAAAGGTTAATACTTTTCAACCAGACTAATGCAGCATGATCAATATATACAGTAAAATAGTTCTATGCAGATAGAAATAGTATTTATCGATGGAATTAACAATGGCAAAACACTCTACTTTGTTATTGCATAATTTTTTTCATATGGTCTCAATTGTCTGGAATGGTAAGCAATAGGATGTAAAGAACCATCTGGGTGTTCTTGTTAAATAATACTGGCAATACTATCGGATGATGCATCACAGAAAATATGGCAGGGATAATTGGGATTGAATAAGGTTAGAACAGATTTTGAAATTAAAATATCCTTAAGATGTTGAAGGCTTTTCACACTCTGGTGTCCAATTCCATGCTTCATTTTTTCTAAGTAATGTATTCAAAGGGGCTCTAATTTTAACACAGTTATTAATAAATTTATTATATACATTAACACTTCCTAAGAATCTTTGTAGGTCTTTTACATATCTGGGAGGTTGCAATTTTTTTATTACTTCAATATTTACATTATTGGGTTGATACTTTCCATTCTCAATTTCATATCCAAGAAAATCAAATTTTTGTTGTGCAAATTGACATTTAGGATATTTTAACTTAGTGTTTTATTTTTCACAAATTGAGAAATTAGTCTTATATGTTCTAGATGCTCATTAAAATTTTGAGAAAATACAATTATGTCATCAAAATAATTTAGTGCAGATCTAATTTTATATTTGTCTAAAATCTGACTCAAAGTTCTTTGAAAAATAGCAGGAGAAATTTTCCATCCAAAGGGAAGACGAGTCCATTTATACAAACGAAAATTTGTGAAGAAGGCCAATTTTTCTGAGTCATTTTCATTGAGAGATATATGCCAATATCCCTATATAGGTTAAGTCAATTGTTGAAAATGATTTGGCATTAGTTAATTGGTCTAATACAGCATCAATTCTAGGTATGGGTTCTTTATCGGTCTTATTAATATTGTTGATTTTTTGACAGTCGCAACAGAATCTCGTTCTGGAATTTTCATCTCGTTTATATGCCAAAGTTACTGGTGATAAATAAGCACTATGGGAAGGTACTATAAATCCATCTGTAAGTAATTCATCTAGTTGCTTTTTTATTTCTGCATAATCTTTGGGAGGTGCACGATATAGTCGCATCGACACGGGAAGTTCAGAAGTCAAATTAACCTTGTGAGGTTTCAATCAGATGCATCCCACATCATACTTACCTTTTGAAAAAATATTATTTACACTGGCTGATAATTTCTATAATTTTTTATTTTCTTCATTATTTAACTTTATTGAATTATTTACTTTATTTTCTAGATTGTTTTCACTAATAGTTTAACTATTAATATGATAAGAAGAGTTGTTTTCTGGGAATGAGTCTCTTTACGAGATGCCCCGATAGAATTGATAAACTTTAAAATTATGGAAATTCAAATACAATTTAAAGAGCTTACAATGGGCTCCTGATAGTAAAATATATTTAATATTAGTGTCAATTACAAAAAAAATTATATTATAGGTTATTTTCCCTATAGTTTTAGAAATTTTTACAATTTTTTTAACACTCACGTTGCCTCCTGTTTGTTACACTTCAATTTTGGGTTCTTGTTGAATGGTTTTGAATTTTACTCTTTTTAGTTGAGTTGCTGGAATAATGGGCATATTACTCTCGGTATCCACAATTCCTAGGCACCATTTTCGGTTCCAGAGATTCATGGTGATATTGAACATGGTTCATTGACTTGCTTCGGCAGAACGATAATTAGCTGAATGTTTCAGAAACGAAACTGGAATTTTCACAAATGCCTGTAATTTCGGGAGTTTTGATAATTTGCAGAAATTATCAACAAAGTAGCTGAAAAAAAAATAAGCAAAGGTTGTAAAATGTTTTACAGTGTAAGCATGCATTCTTAGTGAAAGTGAATATTTCAAATTTTGTGTATAACAATGTCAATTTTATTCTGCTGCATTGTTTAAATAATTTTGGGGACTGGGAGAGAGAATTCGATTGAATGGCCTGATTTACGGGGTTTCTATCCATTTTTTTATGCGGATATAAGGACAAAAATTAATTTTACTAATTTTGTAACCTTTTATAACTTTTTAATTTACTCCCCTTATTTCTAACAGGAAGCGAGACAGGCCCTTATACACCTCTAAATATAGCCTAATATATAGCAAAATATAGCCCCCAAAGTCTCTTTATGTAGCGCTTTAGGAGTTTCTTATATACCTGCATAAAATGTATACGGTAACCCTAGTAATTCTCGAATCACTAGCCCAGTCCATAATTTTCTTCACCACCTCATATAAACAATATTTTGCTCAAAATTTGTAAAATATTTCAAAGGTTTTTCTTTTTCAAAAATTTGCTTCATAAAAGGGAGGCAATCAGGATTGAAATTGCATTATTTTAATTAAGCGTTCAAATTTTCTCGTTAAATCCCAAATCTCCAAAAATCTCTCTATATAAAGGTTATACTGTGCGATTGCTGATTTGTATTTCGTTTTAAAAAATTTCTAAATCAAAATTTCTCCATGTAAAATATTCTCAGTTAAATCCCATTTCTGCTCCGTTTTTACTCAGTCATTTTTCAAATACAAAATACGACACTGCTGAAGAATTCGCCGCGTAATAGCACATCTTTTGAAGAGTGCAACACCCGGAACGAAAGATAAAAATGAAATACCACCATGGAAAAGACCATTTAGAACTCGCAATCCCGCTAGAACAATTGCAGCACCACCGCAACTTAATACACCACAGTAAAAAATCGCCGCCCCCCCTCCCCTCTTTTAAATCAAATCCAATCCTTTCCCTGAGGAGGGGAGCATCTACCATCCACCTCTTCGCAAATAGAACTCAAAGGGGGGGAGACACAAGTAAGAACTCAAACTTTGGAACAAATGTATGGAAAGGATTGACAGAACAGATAAAGGGATAAAGCCAATGACTCATTGTGGGATGGAACTTTTTCATTCTATATTATTCTACGTTTTTTTTATTCCATTCGAAGAGAGAATTGTTCGAAAAGGGAGTTAGAAATGAGTCGTAATCAGAGAAGAGTGACGACAACAATGCACGTGAGAGTGCGAGGGAAGGATAGGGTAGAAAGGGAATAAAATAGGCGTAAAAATGTGCGTGCGGAATACTTTTTGGGATATTTTCATTTGCTTTAGTCAGAAAAATGTTCCAATGCACTTGTATGACATGACAGAATAAAATGTTCTAATTCGCTTTAAAAATAGGTTTTTTTTCGATGCAGCTAATTTAGGAGATCATAGGTTTCCTATCATTAGGGGATCATAGGTTTCTTATCATTAGGGGATCATAGGTTTCTTATTATTAGGGGAACATAGGTTTCTTATTATTAGGGGATCATAGATGTCTTATTATTAGGGGAACATAGGTTTCTTATAATTAGGGGATCATAGGTTTCTTATTATTAGGGGATCCTTGGTTTAAAGGATAATAGGCAGTTCTTCCATAGTGGATATCAATAGAAGATACTGTTTTTTTGGACTGAAGAAGAGGGCTATAAAACTTCCTCGAAACATTTGCATCAATCACCTAATTTTGATTTGCTTTCTTTAAGGATGTAATGGCAATTTTATTCTCACCAGCAGTTTTATGGATTATAATTTGAGGATATTAGATAAAAATTTTCCATTTGCTGTGTTTCGGTAAACGTTTCAAATGCGTTTTCTGTACAAAACTTTTGCATTATTTTATTTATAAAATGTCCCTTTTCACAAGAAAAGTTACCAAATTTTATATGCAGAAACGTTTTTAATATTTTGCTTTGCTAACCAACAGGTTCAAAATTTAATGCAGGGTTCCTTGAAAAGTCATTAAGCACTCGAATAACTTTGTAAGGAAGGATTCATTAGTGTGCACGTTAGGTCTGTCCATAGTAAAGGGACCATTTCTAATCAAATAAAAGTGATCGCAGCAACCCTAACGGATAATCACGGAACTTAAAGATTACGAACTCGGTGACAAAGTGAGACAGACCGGATAAAGGTCATTTCTAAAGTTTTTGAGAATTGTCTAATTAGAAGGAGTCGACATTGGGAATGAACGAAACGCGTAAAGGGAAGTCAAAAAGTGCCTGTCAAAAAGTTGCATCTTCGGGGGTTTTAACACTATATCACCTGCAATGCTTTCTAATGTAATCTGTAAGAAATTTATGGAATTCAAATGGACGTTGTCTCTTACGAAGTGAATTTCAAACAAGCTCTATACTAGATTTCTATTCATTTGAATGTTTTTATTGTATAATTTCTGAATAGGGCAACAATTCGCAAATAACCGTGCTGTGTGAAATAAATAAATTCTGTGACAATCTTAATGTCGATTTCTAATTATCAAGCAATGTTCTACAACATTGTAAATGACTTTTCTTCTCAATCGCCCTTTGTTGTCAATTTTGTTATACTAACTATTTAAATGCTCTTGTAGAGGCTCTGTAATCGCTTTTATTCGATGTGGCATGGGCACTTTACTCTAGATAAAACTAACGTGTACACTCATGTATCTTTCTTTTCATATTTATTTTCATACATAAGCACTTTCTTAAGAACCCTGCAAATGACTCATTATTTTTTTATCTATGTTATTCAAAACTCTAAAGAATAATCTATCCTGCTAAAATGAATACAGCTATCCTGTTAAAAATTTAAATTCCACTGCCTTATGTGGAGTATATATATATATATATATATATATATATATATATATATATATATAGTGTGTGTGTGTGTATGTATGCATATGTGTGTGTGTGTGTGTATGTATGCATATGTGTGTGTATGCATATGTATGTATGTGTGTGTGTGTATGTATGCATATGTATGTATGTATATGAATGTGTGTATATATGCATATGTATATATATATATATATATATATATATATATATGAGGTTGATCGCATATACACGTGGTGAAAGAAGAAGGGTTCCTGCTTTATGGTAATACAAGTTTTCTTAATGTTTCTTATCTTCAATTTTTCATCTTTTGGTGTCTGAGTTTGAGCATTTATATTAATGTACTATTGCTCAATCTGAAACAGGCATTTGCTTGGATAAATTAGAATTAAATACTCAGACCTAAAGATGAATTTAATTCTGATTAATCTTCGAATTTGGGCCTATGTTGTTCTTTTCTAGTATCGGCATTATGGCAATGGTTTTGCTTCTATGGTGATGTTAATATTTCAGGTTTACTTGAATTAATTATTTTTATTATTACATGAGAACGTGCAAGGATTTATAGTTTAAAGTTCATTTCACACCAATACGAACAAACATGGTTGCCTATGTATACACAGTATTCTTCAACTCCGTACCTATGTTTCAAATTCGACTTTATGCATCTAAAGGACAGAAAAGAAACAGTCCGGTCACAGTTGGACCTTGCAGTTCACCAAAAGTTCCCTATGAGTAGCCAAAAGTTCCCTATGAGTAGAATGTCTTTAGTTTTGACTTTGGGATTAAGAGATTTCTTGCTCAGAAAACTTTGCTAATTTTTAGTAAAGAAATCTGAATTTACGTCTTTAGTAAAGTAATCTGAATTCACCTCTTTAGTAAAGAAATCTGAACTTGCTTTTTTAGTAAAGAAATCTGAATTTACCTTTTTAGTAGGAACCTCTTTAGTGAGGAAATCAGAATTTACTTCTTTACTAAGGACATCTAAATTTACGTCTTTAGGAAATAAATCTGAATTTACCTAATTAAGATGTATGAATTTACCTCATTAGGAGAGGAATCTGCATTTACATCTTTAGTGAAGATATCTGAATTTTCTTTTTCAGTACAGAAATCTCAATTTACCTCTTTAGTAAAGAAATCTGAAAAAGAGAATTTACAGTTAGCATTTTTATTCGTTTTAAAAGAAAATTATTCGAAAAGTCAGATAACGCTTGTCTGTTGAGAGCTACATCATGTGACACAGGAACGAAACCGTTACCATACGGGCATTAGGCCAGAAACAAAAAGAAAAACCGATTTGTGGATTGAAAGCGAGCAGCAGAGTTTAAACCCCCATTCAATGAATAAGACAAATATTTAAGCTCCTATTGAGAAACGATTTAGGAAAATCTGAAAGCTATATAATCAAGCAACAACAAACTTTTATAAATATGTGGGAAAATATTGTAAAACTCCCTTTAAAGTTATGACTAGGAAATAATGTAGTAATTAACAAGTAAATGAAGTAAATGAAGAAAACAATCTATTTTGCAAGCTGAATGTTTTGATTCCTGTGCTACACTCACTACAATTGGCAATTAATTAAAAATTGTGGGTAAAAACACATAAAAAAACTGGGTTTACTGTCACTAAAATGACACTTGTAAACCAGTAAAGGTCCAGTTACACACTTAAAAAGGTAACCATATCTACCTGTGTTATTTTACTCTTATATGAGAGTTGCACAGAATAATAAATATTCTTTATTTTGCGCCGAAAAGTCTGTTTTAAACAGATCATTTTATGCACCTCTTTACCTGCTTAAAAGGGGTCCTGCAAAATGGGCCCTTTAAAAGGGGCCCATTTAAGTAGGCCTTTCACCTGTCGAAAGCCCAGACCGTCCGGCTCATCCATAGACATAGAGCAGCAAAGTGGACGAGGCCATTTACTTGTGTTAAAGGTCTTTACAGAGAATGCCCAATGAAATATGCCCATTGTTCAATGCAATTCTCATGTAAATCAATAAAATAACACATTCATATAGATATAGTTGCCTTTTCAAGTGTGTAACTGTAAATTTACCTGTTCAAATGTGTCATTCTAGTGGCAGTAAACGTAGTTTCTTTTTGTGTGTTTTTACCCATAGTTTTTTTAGTGGGCAGATGCTTTGCTGCTTTCGTCGGAGTTGCTTTTTTTGTGTTTATCTTAAATAAGAAGTCTTTTTCCTTTTTCCTTCAAAACCCGTTGACACAGTTTTTTAAATGCCTTATGCTGTATTCTTAAGGAATATTTTTGCTGGGCAGTTATTTTTCACATCATTTTTTAGCGTTATTTTTTGATCAATTACAGTAAATTGAAGTTATCTTTGTTTCAATGAAATTTTAGTATTACATTTAGATAAAGTAAAAAGCAAATACAATGCGAACCAACATTAAAAATCGTTTATGACCCACTTAACAGAAACAAGTGACACATGTAGAAAAAAATGCCGACCCTCAAAAATTCCATCTTTATGCTTTTCATCGGTAGGTTAAAATCCACCGCTGACCAGATTGCACGAGCAAAGTCCAGGATTCACGTACCGCCTTATCCAACATATGATTAGACAAAAAGCAGATGGAGAAACGGTTTCTCCAGATGCAAAGACAGTTGAGTTATAAATCATGCCTAGGGGAATCTGCAGTCTTTTAAAATTGTCGATTGCAGATGGTAAAAGTCTCATTAAAAACTTATCATGCACGACTGCGATCAGACGCAGCATGCAAACATGGACCGGTGATATATATTTCACTAGGAGAGATTTATGATTGATATGTTTTGCCGAGTGATATTTTACAAATGCGGTGATGAAGAGAACTCTCAGAAACGCTACTGAAAAGCGATCACTTTAAGCAAGATTCGTTAAAGAAATTTTGCGGCTTAAGGAAAATAACTAGTGGAAAGAACGACTAGTGGAAGGAACTTGAGGAAAGAACCCGGAGTCAGCAGTCCTTTTTTTATTCACTTTTTCAGATATGTCTTTTTCAGCAGCCACAGATGGCGACAGATGCGTCTTTGAATAACTAGCATCGTAATAGATTCTTCTGGCAAACGTTTTAAATGAATTGAAAACACAATCTAAACTTTAAAAATGTGAAAATCCATAAAAATTGCCAAAACCAATGCTGCGTTAAATAATACAGAAATACCCTAGCAGTCAGATTGCATTGTTATGTCAATTTAAAATGATTCTCAAAACTAATTATTCTTAAAGTAATGTGAAAACAAGATATTTATATAAAGAGTCTCCATATGATGCCAAATGGCGTCAGACTTCATTTTTCTTAGTTACTGTTGTTCTCTTTTGCATATTTATTTTTATTGTTTTTATTCTCTTTTGCAAACTTATTTCACACAGTCACAACCATGCCAACGGCCCTACCGTGCTGAAAACACCGGTTCTCGTTATATCACCGAAGTCAAGCAGCATCGGGCGTGGTTAGTACTTGGATGGGTGACCACCTGGGAACACCGCGTGCTGTTGGCACTTTTCGGGCGCTGTAGCCCGGTGGTTTGCGCGCTAGATTTGCACGCTGCCACAACTGCCGCCGTGTTCATGCGGAGTACGATCACGTTAAACATGTGGGTCCGTAAGTCCATCCGAGAGGTTGATGGTAGGGGAAGGAGGGTACGGTCCCTGTGGATGCCTCCCCCACTGGGTTCCGGTCTAAATTGGGTGGCACTTCCCGGCTGTCCAAACGGTTTTCTTACACCTTTCTGGTAGGTCGGACGGTCTGGGTCTCAACAACACAGTTACAGTCATACGAATTTTTGGAAAAACTGGAAGTGGGAATCCTTAGTGAACCCTCTTACTTCTCTGAAATTCGGCGCTAAATTCATATCAGTCAGCACCTAAGGTCCATTTACAGCCGATTATGCGAAATGGATGTTTGAAAAAAAATTTCTTAACTGGAAGTGAAAAAAACACGGAAGTTGGAAATCCTTGGGGAATCACATACTTACTCCGCAATTTAATGCTGAATGCATATGAATCATAATTTAAATTCCATATATATCCAATCTTGAGAGATATATTTTTAAAGGAAAATGTTTGAACTGGACGTGGAACAAAACCGGAAGTAGCCCCCGGGAGACGAATATTTGCCCCCCCCCCCCCCCGGAGAAATTTTATGTTAACTTAGTTTTTATTTATGTGACATAGCATTTAGATATATGTATATAGAACAAATAGAAAACTTGTCTCCCCCTAAAATCCCATTCGCATACCCCTGTCAAAAAGTCTTGAAAGAAACACTGGCACGGACATAACTCCAAAAAAAGTCAAAACATATTCAGGAATCAGGAGGTCTTAAAACATGCATTGATATCAACATCTCGAAATCGAAAATTTTCGTGAAAACTATACTTTCCCTACAGGGTGTCCCAAAAAGATTGAAACGCGCTTTAATTCTGTAACTGTTGGAGATAAGTGGGCAATGTAAATTGCAAAAACGTTGAAAGTAAGATAGGAAATAAGACTATATTAATGAAATAGTTCTCCAAGTAATTTTCAAAAAGTTACACTTTTTAAAATTTTATACGACCCCCTTAGACAAATTTGGTCAAGCAAAATATTTTTATTTTTAATGCAACAAGATAATTAAAAAACCCCGCATCTTTAAAATCAACTGAATTATGATAAAGAAAAAATCTGACTTATGCCACTTTTCCGTACCATATGAAAGGCTGTTTCATCAGTGAAAATAGGGACCATAAACAAATTGACGATGGAAATTGTTCAGATCAAAAATATGTTAATATGTGTCAACATTTTTTACCACAAATGCATCTAAATAAAGCATTACACAGACAGAGATCATATAAAGCAGGGGTACTCACTACGCGGTTGGGTATCCTATGTATTATCATTCAGTTTTATCTTTTTTGTAATATGTCACAAATTTACATTTCTAATTTGACATATGGTCCCCATTCACAATGTTCAATTTTCAATTAAATATAACTCGCTCAATTTTAAAGATACAGATATGCAGTTTTTTAATGATCATGATGCATTAAAAATAAAAAATTCTGATTGACCAAACTTGTCTAAGGGGGTCGTATAAAAATTTAAAAAGTGTAACATTTTGAAAATTTATGGGAGGACGATGTCATTAACGTAGTCTTATTTCCTACCTTACTTTCAACATTTTTGCAATTTACATTGCCCGCTTATCTCCAACAGGTAAAGAATTAAAGTGCGTTTCAATCTTTTTGGGACACCCTGTATACTACGTATGGAAAACTAAAAATTGGTGTTTTGGAGCAACCACTTAAGATAAGATCATCAATGTCATTTTGAACGCGCTTGGTGTGAAGCCCACTTGTACTGAAACCTTTCGCAAATTCGAGCAGGGTCGCCGCGTATAAGTGTGCACCGCACAAGAGCAAAAAGGGCTTCAATTAGAATCATGCAATTTTAAGAATTGAGTTTAATTTTTAATTCCGGTGAAAAATAAGTTTCATGCAATGAGGTTTTTACTTTCTCATTCTATGCAATGTAGTAGAAAGTATTGTTCCACAAAAATTTTCGAATTCGAGATTTTGATGCCGATATATGTTTTAAGACCTCCTGGACACGTTTTGACTTTTTTGGAGTTATCTCCGTCTGTGTGTCTGCATATCTGGGATCGATTTTTTGTGTACAATATAGCTGCCACAAATATTAATGGGTTGTCACGAAACTTTATAGCTTTGTTAACAAAACATTTTGCCCACTTCGGCGGCAAATTCCCCCTTCCCCCAGATGGTATAGTGTCAAGTATAGTATCAATCGTACAATTTTTTTTTTCAAATCCTTTAATATGAAGAATACCACGCTATAATTTTTATCATTTGGAAACAAAATACAAATTTTCAAAAAATTTTCTTGTAAAATTTAAAGAAAAAAATTACTAAAAATGGATCCTAGTATGAGGAAATAGAATTGAACCAGACTTCAGTTAATTTCTTTCAGAAAACGCATCCAATATTAACAATTGTGGATCACATATAATTCTGGATATTATAATATCAATTTTATTTTTTAGAGCATTATTTAACATTCCAATCAATGTGCATTCTCTTTATCTAATTATTAAAAATACCAACTCATTCTATCCGGAACTACTATTTATAATCTAGTTATAAATTAACCCAATTTCGGTAATATAATACATGCTTATTTATATTAAAAGAAATATTAACGATAAATTAGTGATAATTAATGTGAAATGATAATATTTTAAAATGTATAAGAATAATAAAGATTATAATACTCTATTTATAAACTAATATTCAGAAAATATTTTTATATTTTGGAGTACAATTTTTATATGAAAAATAAAACCTTTGCAAGATCTGTTTTCTAATCCAATCAAAGTATGTGTAGTTGGCACCAATCAAAATATGTGTAGTTGGTCTGCTTTCATTAGATTTATGAGTGTCTATGGTATATTATTTAGGTGTATTTCATATAACTAAATTGCAGTTAATTTATATCTTAAATCATCTATTTCATTATTCTTTTTTTATTCTTCAATTCCTGTATTTCACTTAGCTCTCATCTCAACTCATTTTATATCCAAGGGGCTGTTGCTAACACTTTCACCACTACCGCCAATTTAATCGTTCTCAAACTTACTTCACTTCTCTTCGAAATTCATTTCACCACTCATGCATCAATACAATAGTCATGAAGGAATTCTTTTATGACAGTGGGGTGTATGACTCATTTTGAAAAGGGGGGTTAAAAGGGGGGGGGTGTTGGAGAACAAGAGTGTTCCAGAACGCGGTGGAAAGGAATATGTTTTTATCTGGAGTTTAAAGAGGTTGCGTAACGCGATTTTTAAAAGCTGCAAGGCCTGGAATTACGTGAATATGCGGATTTATGTTTTAGAAGAAATCTGAGGTTGGCAATGAAGATATTCATGTGTCTGACATGGAAAAATTTAATTAAAGATGTTTAGTTTTAGTATTTTTTTTCAGGAGTTAGTTAATAAATAATAGCACTGGATTATAGATTTTTTTTTTATATTTCACCTTAAATATTTATTACTAGCATATCAGCCTGCCATTGACATAGAAAGTATTATAACACTCTTGGAAATTAAAGTTGACTTACCAATTGAAAGTGGATGATTTTTTTTTTCAATACGTTTTATTTTATTTAACATACTATAACGTTTACCGTCTAAAATTGTCGTCAGAGCGTCTAAAATTAGCTCAGTTGGGGTATGTCCCATGTTCGATATTGTAAGTATGCAAAGTTTTCATATTTCTGGATCTGGATCACCAACGGATTTTTGGAGGATCTGATCTCGGGGGGCGGATGTATTAGAAATTCAGCTCCATTCTGTTCCGTATTTGATACTAAAAGTGCGAAAAGTTTCAGTCTTCTAAGTCACCAGGGTACTTTTTTTTTCGGGGGGTGGGGTCTTTATAAAGATACAGATACATTAGATAATTATTATGCAGATTTTGTCACTGTATCAAAAATATAAATAATAGCAGATCAGAAATAAATTAGTCTACTCAACAGCTAGGTTTTTAATAATCTTAATGCTACTGTACACGAAACCCGTTAATGTTTATTTTTATAATTATTAGTGTATTTTTGTATTACGAATTTTTAAAAAATTCCGGC
Organism: Amaurobius ferox; assembly: GCA_951213105.1. NCBI lineage: Eukaryota > Metazoa > Arthropoda > Arachnida > Araneae > Amaurobiidae > Amaurobius > Amaurobius ferox. The sequence continues at coordinate 81,582,729 of OX578153.1, forward strand.
AATATTTATTGTAATAATATAACTTTTTTGTAATAATGTATACAGGGTGTCCCAAAGCCATTGGCCTCCGCTTTTATTCCTTAAATATTGATCTTGACATATATAATAAATTACAAAGTTGCGTAAAAGAAGGTACAGAATTTTATGAAATCGATAAAAATTTTCAGGGAATTAAATTTGAAGAAATACAAAATTTAAATTTTTATACGGCCATCGTACAAAAATAATTCCAATGAGTAAAGTGTTCCCCATACACTAATAAGGTGATGTGCAAAGTTTCAGCATTTTATCATAAAAAGTCCCAGAAATATGTTTAAACAAAGTTGGTGAGAGATTAATCACAAATTAACATGTAAATGTTTACAGCAAGAGTGCAAATGACGCAACGCAGAAATGCATCATAGGCAAATAATATCTGCCTCTTATCTTTAATGGATCTTTGACATGGATGGAAAACATTCTGAACAAGCTTTGTAATCTTTGTGTAAAGTTATTATTTCTGAACAGTGTAGATACTTTTGTACCAATAAATAGCAAAATTATTATTTATTTATGTAGTCATTGTTTTCTTTCGTAATCTCTGTATGACCCCTGAAACGCGATCTGCCGACATGATTTTTTCCCGCTGAGAACCCATATCGATGCATCGAATAGCGGTTTAAGTCAGCATTTTTGTCTTCTCATATCTCTGGGACTTTTTACGATAAAATGCTGAAATTTTGTACATCACCTTATTAGTGTATGAGACACATTTTACTTATTGGAAATGTTTTTGTACGGGGGCGGTATAAAAATTAATATTTTTTTATTTCTTACAATTTAATTCCCTTGAAAATTTTAATCGATTTCATGAAATTTTGTACCTTTTTTACGCAACTTTGTAATTTATTATATATGTCTAAGATCAATATTTAAGGAATAAAAGTCGAGGTCAATGATTTTGAGACATCCTGTATATTTGCAAAGAATCTCAAGCAGGTTTTTTGGTAGCTACCAACTTTATTTTACTGTTCGAGCGCCATTGTAGAGTAAGATTTAATATTAACATTGAAATGAGATGATCAGAGTCAGAGAATGCTATCTTCGTCGTGCTATCTTCCACACTTCCTTCGTTCTGAAGGGATTAATAGAATTACTGCACATATACCTTTCCCCCCGGTCGTTCACTTCGGGTGAGTCGGGCGGGCTGGGCCTTCTGCAAATACCTTCCTCCGGTCGCCTAGATAGCTGCTCGTGTCCCAGGATGAGTCGGCCGGCCTGAGACTTCAACATATACCTTTCTAAACAAGGCAGCTCACGGCCTTGTTTAGAATTAATTGTTTAAATCTTAATTTTTAGAATTTGCTGTTAAATCTTATTAAATTAGCTCTTATAACTATCTTTTAATCAATTGTTTAAATATTAATTTTTGAATTATTTTGAATTAATTTTTAAATCTTAATTAGCTCTTAAATTAATTAGCTTTTAAGATTTAAGAGTTAATTAGCTCCATTTAAACAATTAATTTAAACAATAGTTCTAATAAGATTTAAACAATAATTCAAATTATTTTGGAGAATAAATCAAGATTTTCTAAGGATGGAGTTTCTATGTTTGGGATTTATGACTTAATGTTAACATTGAAATAAGATTATCAGAGCCGGAGATGGGACCCGAACCACCTGAATTACACCCAAATGTGCTGTCTTCCACACTTCTCTGGCTCTGTAAGGAATTACTAGAATTACTACGCATATACATTTCCCACTTCCCGGCCGTTCAATCAGTTACCTTACACCTTTCTGATAGGTCGGACGGTCTGGGTCTCAACTACAACATATACATTCCCCTTAGATGCTCAAGTCCACTGGATGAGTCGGACGGTCTGGGTTTTCAACATATACATTTCCCTCTCCCGGCCGTCCAAACAGCTGCTCATGGCCTCGGACGAGTCGGATGACCTGGTCTTCAACATATACATTTCCCGGTCGTTCAAACAGCTGCTAATGTCCTCGGACGAGTGGGACGGTCTGGGTCTTCAATATACACATTTTCCGGCCGTCCAAACAGTTGCTCATGTCCTCGGACGAGTAGGACTGTCTGGGTCTTCAACATATGCATTTCCCGGCGGTCCAAACAGCTGCTCATGTCCTCGGACGAGTCGGAACGTCTGGGTCTTCAAAATATACATTTCCCCCTGTCACTCAACCTGCTACTCATACCTTAGGGTGAGTTTAGTCACCTGGGTCTGCAGCATATACATTTCTAAACAAGACGGTGACACGTCTTAACCTTCTTTGAACACTATCACGCTATTTTTGTGTTCGGACGCTAGCATAGACATAAGCAAGGAATGGGGTATTGCCGCTCATCCCCTTTATAAAAAAATCTGATGTGGGCAACACATGACTTTCCTTATATAATGTAATGAATTTACTACTTTTACAGTAAAAAAAATAGTTTTTTCTTATAGTAGATACTGATATTCTTTCCAAGATATTGAATTTTCGACAATTAGTCATCATTTTTATTGATTTAGCGTCATTTTTATCCATTTCGCGAGATTATCGTTAATTTGGCAATATTTCAAAAAGTCGCCAAGTTGGCGACATTCCGCCAAATTCGTCGCCAAAATATCGCTAAGCGTTATGGACGAAGAAATAAGTTATTCTTACAGCGGATAAATGACTATTGGCGTTTAAATACAAAAGTATTACTTAAAGCATCTTTCTTCATGAATGGAACCAGCTAGATCCACGAGAATGATGTCACCTAATTTATCGCATGGTATTACATATGAAAAGTGAACATGTTTCTCAATAGAAATTTTTTTTTTAATTTTATATGACTTTTTGATAATTTTTTTGAAAAATGTCCATTATCTCGAGAACGGTTCATGTTAGCGTTCTAAAATTTATGTCAATCGTTTTCTAATGAAAAATTACATAAAAAATGTCTATTTGCGTAACTTTATTAGCCGGTTTGATTTTTTGACAATTTTTTCAAAATTCAGGGGGATTCTGAACATTCGATTGCGTATAAAAACAATAGGCTTCCAGTGTTTATAGATTGTGATTTTTGTGTCAAATTTTGTTCGAATCGGTCCATTCGTTCGTCAGTTATCGTCTCCACAGACTCACTGACACACACACACACATACTTTACACACACACACACACACAGACATCACTTCAAATGATTCGTGATCAGGGATGCTTGAAACGTGCTCTCCCGTCGAAAACTCGAATTCGAATTTTCGACCCCGTCACAATACCTTCCTTATACATTATGTATATAAGGAAAGTAAAAATGTTTGATCTCCTTTGTAAAAAAAAATGGTATTATCCATAGGATCTATATAGAGCATGGGCACGAGCGTAAATAAACAACCTGCTGTAGAATGGCCATAAACGTAAGGGCAAAATGTCATTATTTTTAACAAAGCGCGTAATGGTAAACTGACGATGATGGCAAATAAAAACTCTAACTACACCCATTGAACATCGAAATTTATCTTTGCGATGAAAATAAGTTATTTATAATTCTTGAATAACAATATATATTTAAAGATTTAATTTGCTAAAGTGCACTTTAAGTGATTGTAAGTGAATGTACATTACTACACATTTTTACCGTAGTCACTAACTAGTGCTCTAAATATGTATATATATATATATACCAGCAATTTCTGCAATGTATATGCGAGCGAGAAGTAAATATATAAGGATTTTCCTTAAAAAAAACTCGTCTATGTATTTTAATGAAAGTGAATATTTTATTTTCCGGTTAATTAAAAATATCCATCAAAGTTGATAAATTTAGATATATCCTACTAAAATTAGAGGTTAAACGATTGTAAGTTTCTAAAGTAATCGTTTTTATTACAGAAATAATGAAAATTTCCATATTGTCAAGCCAACGAGTATTTTGGTTTGGGGCAAAGTTGTTGTGACGTCACGTGGCCAAACAAAACCAAGTATTGTTCAACCACCCATTCATCAATAACCACCGTTCCCCTTCGAAGATCCTAGTCAAAATTGTAATGTATCATAATAAAAGAAGATGACTGTGTGTCTGTCTGTATGTCTGTAGCGGAAAACTGAAGCTTCAGACCGCGGTGAAATTCGGTATAGAGTTACTTCAGGTCTCCGGAAAATACAGCTCGATAATATTCTTTTAATTCGAATTAGTTTAAAAGTAATATAATTTTGAAAGTTGAAAATCACATTTTCTACTATTTTGACACATTAAATCTATTCTCATCTACAAATTAAATCTATTCTTTAATTTGTCGCAACAAACGTCAGACGATAATTCGAGATCAGGTGTTTGTTTTTTTTTAATCGTAAACGTTTCGTCTTGAAATAAACAGCTGACTGCACAGTAAGTGCATATATCTTATGGGGGTTTTCTAATTCTGCTAAATTAAAATATTTCGTTCTAATTTTTTCTTGTTTTTTAATTTGGTTATAGTGATAAAATGTGACTTAAACTGAATGAAAGTTCGCTGAGATAGCATTATTATTTTTCAAAATCTTACTTCGAAGTTAAAAGAACTTTTCTTGACTTCAAGTATTTTCATTTATTTGTGTTGCGAGAATGAGTTAGCTCGAAGCAAGCGATTTTAAAATTGAGTGGTTTTATCCGTAGTGAAGTAACGTGCGTTATTATACGCGCATTTAAGCGTTATTAGACGCGTTCTAGTTAGACATACTTTTTGAAATTGTCGTGCCCTTTTGCATTTGGTTTTATTTTATTTTATTTATTTATTTTGGGCCCTTTTTATTTCCCTCATACTTTTATTTTAATGTTAATTTTATGTCCGTGGTATCAGAATATTTATATCAGTTTTTAGAAATATATTCCATCAGTGATCTATATTATACATACACATTTATATCATTTATCAGTTTTCTGTGCAGCCTGTATTGAATGTTGCCATTTTTTGCGTCCAATATTATCATTTTGTCGAATTTTAAAATACCCCTACCTTCATTGATATTAATTTCCGTAGCGAGGTTTTGCCAGGTCGTAAGCTTTAAAGATCGGACCATTGCTGACGGTTAAAATCAATGATTGAATTGCCCAACCTTTTTAAGGAAAGTAACTACAATTATTTATGTATGGATGCATGTGAAACATCGTGCACAAATATATGCATATTCATATATGTCCAGGATTCTCTTTTAAATCCCATAATATTGCCGCCATTTTCGAACAATCGTTTTCGCGGGCATTCCACGAGGAATACCAATTAGAACGGCAACACATCCCTGCTCCCATTCGGAAATTAAAACCGCACTCATATTACACCACTCTTCCCCCCACGCAAAAAACCCCTCCACTTCTTGCACCACCCCTTGCTTTTGTCATCTGATTATTTCTGTTTTTCTTTACTCATTTTCTTCATTCCCTTCTTTTTGCGCTTCGCACGGCAAGAAATACGTTAATCAATATTAATTACGTTCGTTTTGTATTCAAGGCACATCGCCTGTATTTGCTCAAGCTTAACTCGCATGACAGTTCTATAAAATAATGAAATTTTCTACTTAAGGAGCTTCTTTTGTTTTGCTAGGTTTTAGTGTTCGGTGGTAAAATAAAAAAAAATGTTATAATGCATACCCCGCCATTCGTCATGACCAGCATATCGCAGCCCCCCCCCCCCTCCCCGTTTTCTCTTAAGCATTTTTTGTTGTAGTAATGTGTATATACCTTTTTCAATTTAAAGTCTTGAGGCTCTTTTTATGAATTTCTGTGGAATTATTTGCTTAGGATCTGTGTGAGTATTTGTATTGCCGCCGATAAATTTCGCTTCTTTGCCGGAGTGTTGGGCTGCATGCATAATATCTGACAAAAACGGAATGGGAAATTTTCTCCGTATCTATCATTAAAATTCGTATTCGCAGACGATATTTTTTTTTCTGATCCTTGTAGTTTTATATAGAGCAAATGTTCATCAATTTATGTCAAATTATGTAAAATAGAAAATCGGAAAAGGCTAAAGATATTTTCATACCGAAATTATAACCACTATATTTCTATAACCGAATATTCGATGTGAAATGTAATTGCATATATTTATAGGGAGTTTGAAATGCTATAACTTTCTCGCTTGCCGTTTATAACTGGCACGTTCGGTTTTCAAGGTAAAAGCATTGAAAACCTTAAAAGCTGAAAATTTTCAATCTTCTTCAATTTGACAAGGCGATTGCTCGAAAACTGCAAGAGCTTTTTAAAATAATAATTTAGCAATTAGTTATTATTAGTTATTAAAATTAATAATTGATTGATTTTTAATAGTATAAAGTTTTCGTTATGTAGGTATTATAAACGTTAAAAACAGAACATTTTAAATCTTCTTCAATTGACAAGACGATTGCTCCAAAACTACCTTGGTTTTGGCGACGAATTTGGCATCCTTAGAGATAAATTTAACGAAATATGGTCAATTTCGCAACAAAATTTCCATTACGGTAAAATCCGTGCCTAGTAACAATTGATCTCAGTGATACTTTTGCCAACGTTGGTTTAAATTTGATGAATTATAGCCACTTTGCTGTATTAGGGACTTTCGAAAAATTCGAGAATTTAAGCGGTAAGTAACTTATTTTCACCGAAACCTGGAATTTTCATTGAATCAACATATATAAGAACAGCTGTGGCAATATATGGTTATAGTATGTAACTGGTAATATGTGTATAATATAGATGCTGTTGCTCATAGAGAGTAGATGATGTATATTATAGAAGGTGCTACTCATAGCAATAGATCATGTATATTATAGAAGGCAGTGAATATTAGTTGGGGATGCATTTGTAAGCAATGCATACAAATTTAAGGTTTATAAAAAATAAATAATTTGTTTTCTACGAAATCTTTTAAACCTTTTTTAAAACATTATTTACTTAGTGTTCAAGCATTAGAACACCAAAAATAAAATATAAAACACAATACTTATAGGTTAATTACTTAGCATGAGTAATACTACTAAATGGAGATATATTCTTTTATTATTTATAGTTTTATTTGCATATACATTTGCGCATTTAAGAATATAAATGTTTAAAGGAAAGAGTTTTTTTTTTGTTGAAACACAATTTAAACCTTCACTATTAAAAAAAAACTTCTAAATATATTAAAATGTTATGATAACCTCAGTAATAATACCCTCAACAAAGAATTCATCAAATTAAAACAATTCAATTACTCAAATGAAATTAGCTTACTTTGTTAATTGGAATGAAAAACGATTTTGTTTTTAATGGGGTCTTTAAATGTTCACTTTTATTCATTTTTAAGTCTTTACACAATTAAACGTTTTGAAAAAAAAAATCCTTTTCATTTGTTTCCGAAATATTGCTTTTCTTTTTATTTAAATTAGTCCATATGTTATTTACACTTAGCGAGAAAGAAAATGTTAAATTCATTATATTTCGCTCTAAGCAGTCTGTCGTATCAAATTTCATTATACAACTTGTATTTAAGCCTGTCAAAAATAGGGACGCTAACACTCTTAAAGTAATAAATTGCAACATTTTTTAATACATTGTATTTCGTTTAACAACTTGTAAAAAAAAAAACCTTGCTGACCCAACAGGCAATTGTATTGCTGATCTTCGTATTGACCAGCCGACGCTCTACATTTGAGTTACTGGAATGAAATTGTCGAAATATAATCTGCATTCTCCACTCTCTAATGTCATATTGGCGTGCAACTGATAATCTGACTGATCAGTTTCTGCTAGTGCTACCTCAGGCTAGCCTCCAGCTTCTATTGTTATCGTCCAGGTTAACATCTTGAGTAGTCGTTGACTTTCCGATTTGAAATCGGAGTTCAATATACCATAATACACCGTGGTATTTTTTAGTTATATTAAAGTACAGTGAAATCTCCTTTTTCTGAGTTGAAAATGAATTATAAATTCAAAATGAGTGAACAGTATAGCTCATGTGATCGGCAATGGTATTTAAATTAATTATTTCTTTAGGAAATAGTTTATGCACAGCTTTGAAACTTTGTCAGGTACTTTTTGACTATATAAGATACTTTTTAGAAGTAAAAGAAAATCATTTTTTTTTCAATTTTGGCTGAAAATGCCGTGATAAGTCCTCTTAAACGTTGTCTTACTGTTCATTTGAGGGCATTTGAGTAGCACTCCATTCCCCAAGTTCTGACAGTAAAAATGCCTTCGTCCGGATATATATGACAGAAAAGCCACTATAAAAATAGAGAAATATCTGTATTAATTTATTTTAGAGATCAATGTTGGTGATTTTTTTCTATATTTTATACGAAATTGTTTATCCACCAACGGAAAAAAGAAACAAAGGAAAAACACACAATTCAATTCTTACCAAATGATTCCAAAAATATCTATATCCTCCACAATTTTTTAGAAAAGAAATTTAATATTATGAAACGAACAAATTTATCTAAAGATTTTAAACATAAACTTGTTCTGATAAAGACTATGATAAGTTCTTGTAAACAATTTTTCACCAATGTCACTGCTAATAATGTGAAATCAACGGCAGCAAGTGGGTAGCGATAAGAGTGAGTCTGACCCTAGCAGAAGCGTGTTGAAATATTTATTGTAGAGCCTGTGACGTTGAAATATGAGCCAATAATTATATCAACGTCAGTTTTAATGAAGTCCCCTGTACCCTCATTCGCTTGATAATTGTAGGTTTAACGTTCCAGAATGCTTACGAAATGTAAGCTGTATGTTACTTAAAGTGAAACGTTTGCTTTTAAAACTAAGAATAAAGTTTAGGTTTGAAACTAATCTTCAAATAAATTGGGTCCATATCTAGAAGTGCCGTTATGTAGACTCTGTTAATAAAATATTGCTGTGAGATGGGGTATATTGTAAGGTTTATCTTACTGCAGTTTCTGTGAATATGGATGCATTTTTGACAGTTGTGTGGCTGCTGTATAATATATTCTATACTGCAAATAATATTTAACATATGTTATCTATATCAACTACCAGATAATATATATTACTTTTTTATATAAGAATAAATTGAATGGGCATTTTCAGTGTGATCAGACTCAATAGATTTCTACTTCTTCAGTAAATTTTAATCTAAATATTAAGGTCGAGTAGAAAATTTAGTAGATTACGTTTTTCAGTAGATTTTTGATAGAAAAAATTTTTTTCAGTAAACATTTTAGTAGTATTTTCGAAAAGTACCAAATTGTTCTCAAAAACGTTAAATTTCCTGGATTTCACCCAATTTCCCGAATTTTTTCCTTTTTTTTCTCTTGTACAAAATTTTGTAACTACATTGTTCCCAAAACGCTAAATTCCCTGGATTTCACTCTATTTCCAGAATTCTTTTCTTTTGTACAAAATTTCGTTCGGATTAGTCTGTTCGTTCCTTGAATCTGGAAATTGACAACACTGGACTTTTTATGTTTTCACCTCAGAAAAATCGGGAGTTGCTCCTGTCCAATGGAGCCAAAATGGTTTTGTGTAAATAACATTCTATAAAATAAAACTCAACATTTGTGTTATCCAGAAAAAAAACTCTATCCAAAATCTAATTATATACACTTATAGGGCTTATAAAGAGGTACAAATTCGTGCTTATTGTTTATAACTACACTTTTAGATTTAAAGTATAAGCATTACAAACTTGAAAAACGTTAAATTTTCATACTTCTTTAACTTGACAAGACGATTTTTTGAAAACTATAAGGGGTTTTTTCTAAAAATATAGATTTAGAAACTAAAGTTTCTCATACATTTTTGCCGCTTACTATTTACATCTATCTTTTATATTTTTGAAGATATTTTGCGTGAAAGTATAAAAAATGAGAAAATATCGTTCGGACAGATACTTTTTGAAGATTCATTAAAAGAAAACAGAATTCTATCCAAGATCTAATTATATGCACTTATACTGCTTTCAAAGAGCAACAAATTCTTGCTAATTGTTCAAGGCGAGGTCTTTTAGTTTTTGAAATATAAGCATTACAAACTTTAAAAATCGAAAATTTAATCTTCAATTTGACAAGACGATTACGCGTAAACTATAAGAGCATTTTCGAATCATAAATATAGATTTTAATACTAAATTTCCTAGTACACATTTTTGTATTTAACGCGTGTCTCTACGCTACGGTAAAATAGTTCCCCTCTCCTTCAATCAGGGTTGGAGATATCAGCACAGTCTCCGAACTTTTTGATCCTACCTTGTATATGTTGAGTGAAAATTATAAAAATGAAAACAAACAATCTCTCGGAGAACTTATGCTTTTTCAGTTTTTTCGAAAAATATGTGCAAGATATATAAAAATATTGATATGTCATAATATTGAAAATATTTGTATATCTTATATCGTACTCTGGACTCTATTTCCTACAAAAATGAAAAATTATTTAAAATCTTATTTATTAGGTTGTGAGTATAGGCGTCCAAAGTGTTTACGTATTTTGCACCTCTCCGTTTTCCGCCAGAGAAACCGTCTAGAACAAAATGTGCAGAGAAATAAAATCTCGCGTTTTGAACAACCACGTTTATTATAAGGAGGAGGGGGGTGTTATTTTCATCGCTATTAGCTCCCTAAAAATTAAAAAAAAATTTTTATAGCTTAATATTTTAATAGAAACTTGCTGCATTTTCGTTAGTAGATATGATTTGCTGATTTAGTAGATTTTAGAATATTTTTCACTGGTTGTTAGTAGAAACTTCCCAAGAAATTTGGACATCTGCACACTTTGTTCCCTCTCTTCGTTGACTCATCAAAATTGATTTATTATATAAATATAAATAAAAAAATTATATATATATATATATATATATATATATATATATATATATAAAGATTCTGTAACAAATGCTGTAACTGGTTGGCTAATTCAGTGGTATTTTGAGAAGGCTGAAATTGCCGTCTCAGCATGTCTCAGGCCTGTTCTATTGATGATAAATATGGGGACCTGGACGACCATGGCAGGGTATTATATCCTCGAAGGCGTTCTTTTGAAAATCGCGCAGTATGTGGTGGTGTGATGCCTTGTTGGTAATTGGAACCTAGGTGGCTAGACAACACAGACAGAACAATCAGCTGCAGAACTAAAAAAATTGGCCTCAGAACGAAATCAGTCGGCTGCAGATCGACGTAAAAGCGAACTGTTATATTGACTTGCAGCACAACTAGATGAGATTCGCTGTCCCACAAGATGGCTCCCCAAACTGTCAACCAGTTTCCCTTAGGTCTATGATGCAACCTTTCTCTAAATTCGACAATTGTTCGTAGCGCCGTCAAGTACGTCTCAAATGCATCTTTGTACACAGTTTGCAGTATCAAAGCAGAACATCCAGTTTCAATTACCCCTGACTGAGAACATAGGTTGTTTAAAATGCCGTACGATGTTGTTGTTGAGACCCAGACCGTCCGACATACCAGAAAGGTGTAAGGTAACCGTTTGGACGGCCGGGAAGTGCCACCCAATTTAGACCGAAACCCAGTGGAGGAAGCATCCACAGGGACCGTACCCTTTTTCCCCTACCACCAACCTCTCGGAAGAACTTACGGACCCACATGTTACCGTAATCGTACTCCTCATGAACACGGCGCCAGTTGTGACAGCGTGCAAATCCAGCGCGCAAACCACCGGGCTACCGCGCTCGAAGTGTGCCAACAGCACGCGGTGTTCCTAGGTGGTCACCCACCCAAGTACTAACGGCGCCCGATGCTGCTTGACATCGGTGATCTAACGAGAACCGGTGTTTTCAGCACGGTAGGATGCCGTACGATGTGTCGTTCTCATAACATCATTGACGCTGACAACTTAAACTTATCTTGCAACAGAGTATATATATAAATGGTAACACACATTATCTCCCTTATTTCACTTTCTTTAGAGTTCGACATCAATCGTCCAGCGAAAAGATGAAAAAGATTGTGTGTTTACTCAGGGAAATTAGAACTTGCGCTTTGGAAAAAAGAAATGAGTGTATTTTTCGATTTACCACTTCGATTTCAGCACGAATAAAATCTCTCTCTAAAAAATTTCGTCATGGATTTATCACTAATGAGAAGGCCTGATTTAAAGAAAAACGTATTTGAGAATGTCATTCTTACAGGATTTTATTTCGTGTTGCGAAAACCGATGTTTGATTATAAGTTATAGTTTGGCTTTAAGAACTAAAAAAGACAAATTGCTTTCAAGAGTGTAGTAAAAATATATTAATCAGTTTATAAGTGGCTTTATACTCTGATGAAAATGTTTATCTAATATATAAAGAGGATAATTTAGAAATTTTTTTTCAAACGTAAGGCCAAATTTCGACTCTCAGAGCTCCCCTATAGGGGGGGGGGGGGGCGTTTCCAAAATTGAAATTGAGCAAACTTCGCTCAATTTCGTGAAGACTGAAATTAATTAATGGAATTATATAAAATGCGATAAAGCTTCTGTGAAGGAAACGCATAAAAATACCATGATGCTTTGAGAATTATGTCTAGGTGTCATTTGTGTTAATAAAACCTCATCTCTTTGTTCTGATTTGACACAATAGAGAGGTGTAGTATTTAATAAATGTATTTTTGTTTATTTTTAAATTAAAGTTCCCTAAGCGTGAGTGGAGTTAGCATTTTTCCTAGCTGTAGAAAGAGATACAGAATATAAGGACACAAAGGGAAATTGAAAAATAGAATGAATTTAAAAACGTTGAAATATTTTTTTTTTCAGTTCTGATTTACATTGTACTGATAATTTGTTTCTTCAAAATTAGCAGTTTAAATAAATGGCATGTTATTCAATACGAGCCTCTTTGCCACTGCTATACATACAGTGCGAATATGCATATAGTGTCCAAATGCAAAGCTTTATCCCCTTCCTTCTAAAAAAATTTCCATCCTACGTGGTGGGACTACATTTGTCAGTCTCCATATAGTCTTGTAAAATAGAACGTGCAGGTATTAGTTATTCTATGCTTCGAAGCGCGAGAGTGGTCAGTGCATGATGTTATCGGAAATGGAAATCATAACTTTGGGAATACCAGGCGGGTTTTGGACGTTGTGAGGTCCATACAATCTTTGGTTGTTATTTTCTTCAGTTGCGTTATAATGTATGTTTGACTCTGTTTTAACAACTTCCGACTGGTTCGGTTATGTAGACCAATCGCCGAGCCAAGTAACATTCTGCGGTCTTGCACATCGACAGGATAAGTTTCGGTTCGTAAGTGAAGGAGTTGGAAAAAAAGTGGTCCAGGGAAGTGGAGTCTAAATCGAGTTGTTGTTGTTGTTGTTGTTGTTGTTGTCGTGTCCCTAACATTACATTTAAGGAAGAATGTGTGCACTGCTTCTGTTTGGTCTAATAACCCTGGGCACCCGAAGGTAGAAGTCTGACTTCTGCCCCAAATAAGACATTACAACATCCATGCCCGCAGGCGGGACTCGAAACCGCAATCTGGCAGCCGAGCCGTCACGAGGAAACGCCTGCCTCTTTGACCGCTCGGCCACCACATCGGCTCTAAATCGAGTTGATTCGTCAATTGAGCTGTAAGTTTGGTAATAAAGTCATTGTGTGAGTACGAAGGAGTGAAAGGTGCACTCAGTGATGCTGGTTACTAATGTTTGAATTACTATGCACAGGTGGATCTAGCACCCACTAGCTGTCCAGGATAAGATTTAAATGTCCTAAGACGCAGTTTGGCGAGCATAAATTATTTAGATCTATTCCACTGATTACGTGATGATAGTTCTATCACCAGTTACAGTTCACTATTGATCTTTTTAGTTAAGTGACGGAAAGTGCAATACTGACTGTTTGTTTTGTTATTTGACTAGCCTTATTTAAGGAACCAACCTTTGTAATATTATTGAGTGCACAGTAAATGTTCTTAAATTAAATTCATGATACAGCGTGTTAATGCCCCTGGCCGTAAGGCCATGTTGTATCAATTACTACCAATGTTTGAAGTTATTTCACTTTACTTGGCATATCTTAGATTTATGCAACTAAACTCAAAATTACTTTGTAATTGCCCCCAAACAAATAAATTAGACCTTTAAAGTATGGCGAGAGATCAAAATTAAAATATCCCGTTTCAAAGCATTATTTCAGAATTATCATGTTGTTGAAACTGAATCAAACGTGATGGGAATAACCTCCAAAATATTCGAAAACGATTTCACAGCGATGTAGTTAACATAATTACCACCAGGAGTATTTTGACGCTGGAAGGTGCAAAATACACATAAAACGTGTGATTCCTCAAGATGTAGCATTAAAGTAAACAAGATATAAACCCTGCGGTTTGGCAGATTTTAGGATGGATATATAGTTCTCTATATATAGATTTATTTAAATAAACTTTCTTAGTTATAGAACTTTCTACGTTAATCCATAACGTAGTTCAATAGTATCAGAAAGTTTAAGAAAGCATTGGTTAAAAACTACTGCATTGAACGGTTAAAGAATAAAATTAATCATAAAATGTAGGTCAACATATATACTGTCATGCATTAAATTGACCTTAAAATGTAAACTGCATAAGAAATATCAGCAAAAATAAAAAGCATTTTTGTGCATCAAAATGAAAAATGTAACGTCAGTTCTCTAGAAGACTAAGCAGTAATTACTTATATGTTTAAATATCCATTTATCACTGATGATGAGTGATGAATTCAGGTTCTATGAGTTATGAAACTTTCTATTCGTAAAATACTGCTGGAGAGCTAATCTGATAATATATTTTTTAAATAAAGATAATATAATGTGGATAGGTTTTAAATGTCTGTCAGTTTTTAAAGTAACTTATAAAAGTTAGTAAATAAATTGCATGGCAGAACAAACTGGCATTTATTTGGGAAGTTAAAAAATATACTTTCTCTTTTGTTGCATTATAGGAAAACAGGCCTATCTTTCCCATGTTAGATTTTCTAAATTCATGTTTCTTTTTCTCAGAAACTATTAAAACTATCAGTTTCAAAATTTCACTGCTGAACTATGCCATAATTTTACACATTTTAAAAACTCACTTTTAACACTTTATAACAAAGTTGAAGAGTGTTTATGACTTTGTTCATTCTGTCTGTCTGTCTGCCTGTCTGTCCGTTAGCACGATAACTGTCGCAAAAATGACTTAATCAAAATGAAATTTTAGTATGTTGTTCACACGGTCTGTAGGACCTATGGGAATATAAATGAATAATACCACCCAATTAGTTTTGGATTAAACCCGGGTTGAAAAAATGAAATACATTGAACCCTATGGGACCTAATTTTTCAAACATTTTTTAAGCGGATTTAAATTTCACAAATTGCTTCGAAAATTTTAGGTAATATTCAAATTGTTCCATAAAATATATGAAAAGAAATTCAGCGAAATATATATTGTAGTTTTTTAAATAAAAATTAAAATAATAATTACACCTCTTATATGAAGCGATCACGTGACCATGATATGAAAAAATCACGTGACCCACTTCAAAATGAAATATGGCATCCATCTTGTCTCAACATCGTGATTTTTAAAGTTCTTTTTAATTCATATTGAGTGTTGTATCCGTCCTACTACCACTTTATTTTTGCTTAAATTCTGTGCATCTACATACTGAAACAAAGCAATTACAATATATTTGAGTTTAAATGATCATACAACTTTGATTATTTCGACAACGAAGCCTATTTTTCACTTATGTAAAATGTAAACAGCAAAATATGTAGAAAGAGTTGTATTAGAATTGCTGTATTTCTTTAACACAAAATTATTTAGCTCATGGAGTCTGCATAGCTGAAGTGAATGAAATATTCATTGATTTTACAAAGAGAAGGACGATTTTTTTCGATGAAGTTTTAAGCATAGAGTTTAATTACTTGTAGCTCCATGGTCTTAATTTTTAAATAAAATAAATTATTATAGTATTGTGATGAATGAAATTAATGGGAAATTATTTATGAATGAAATGCTGCTTTTATAGAGAAAGCCAGGCGTGTTATTTTTTCTATGACGTCATTTGAATGAATTTCAGTTGTTTTCGATGAAATTTTCAAACATAATAAATTATCGTAGTATTATGATAATTTTAAAATTATTACCAAGGAATGTATCGCATTTTGGAGATGTTTAAATCAGGTAATTTAAATTTCAATGCCGTCATTTGAATGAAGTTCATTTTTTTCGATGAAGGTTTAAGTTTTCAAATATAATAAATTAATGTAGTATTGTGATAAGTTTTAAAATATTACCGAGGAATGTATTGCAGTTTAGAGATGTTTAAATAAAATTGCATTGAAGTTGGAAAGTGTTTCATAATCAATGCTTTAAGCATTATTGATCGTTCTTGATTATTTATTTCAGATACTGTTAACTTATGAATTTTTCTGCAAAGTCCCAGTTCTTAACCAAAATTTCATAAACTTGTTTTTGTTAAAATGTAAATAACTTACTTTCAAATTTTTGTGTTAAAATGTGCACATACATGGTCTAAATAAGCCATAGAACTTAATATATTGTCACGAACACAAAGCTTGTATGGCGGCTATATTCCACCTGAACTACTGAAACTATTAAGTTTTGTGATAATTAAGCCATCAATAACCCCCTTTATGCATGATTATGTTAAATTTTGTCTTACGCTGCCATGTTAAGGAAATATAAAATTTCGAATAAATTTTGAAGTTTTCGCTGGAATTTAAAAATATTCTATATAGTTCTAGATTTTTCGTCCCTAAAGTAGAATATCCAGTTTCATTAAAATACATTAATATTTGTGGCAGCTATGGTGTACAAAAGAAATCGACTATAGACAGACAGACAGATGGACATTCTTGCAAAAATAGTCAAAACGTGTCCAGGAGATCCTAAAATATATATCAGCATCAATATTTCGAAATCGAAAATTTTATTAAATACATTTCTGAATACTACACGTGAGAAAGTAAAAATGTACTTTGTCGAGAACGTTTTTGTTGTGATTGCTTTCTCTTAGTTGAAGTTATACTGCCTAATCCACGTGCATACTGACGATATAAATAAAATGTTTCTTACTTTCCAAACAGACACAGTCCCGCCTGCGCAATAGCACAAATTCTGCTATATCAACTTGTCCTAATCCCCACAATATGTGAAGGGAAAGTATTGGTACTGGTCAAAATTCCGTTTCTTGGATGTTGATGAATTGCCACGTTTTGAGCATCTCAGAATCAACCATTTTATCCAGGATGTCTGTCTGTTTCATTGTTTGACTGTGAGCACAATATCTCTCAAACAAATTCATAAAATCGAATTTAAATGTGTATAATTATTTCCATCGATCAACGTCAAAAGCCTGGTACTTTTCGGGATGAACGCCTCAAAAAAAACCTCCTCAATTTTTCGAACGTATATATATTTTTTTTTTTTCAAAATCGGAAAACATTTTTAACACATAAGTTATAAAAAAATGTGACAAAAATAAATATATAATATATTATTATTGTAATTTATTTTTAAGAGCTACAGATATTTACCGCTACAGACTGCACACACAGACACACACACACATAGACTTATTCTTTTATTAATTAATGTAACACCAATAATTTATTTTTCAGAGAGATCTAGTAATAAGAAAGCACGTAATGTGCTATTGGTTTCACAAAAAATTGAAATTATTTAGTTTGTACGGCAAATCATATGTTGGACACCTTGAATTCTTGTCACTAACGCTCCAAAAAAGCAAAATAGCGATAAAACTCATGAAGCGGGTACGTATTTGTTACATTGATGAGTTTTTCTTCACAAATTATGAATAAAATAGCTGAATAAAATAGCCTTAAAAACGTTATCTTAGGTTTGTTGATTTTATAAATTATATCACCATAGCCCTTTTCAGAATTTCTATCTTCGTTTCTTTAATTATGTTCCTTGAAATACTAATCATGGTAGTCACATTTAGAACCAGCTTACCGTCGCGGTTTTCATTTCCTTTTGCTTCATTCTATTTCTAGAACAAGTTATAAATGCTGATTTCATTTCATTTCATTTTCGCAACCTTTCACCACCTCATTCCGATTAAAATCCTAATCCTTGCTAACCGGAAATAGAGCGGATACATTTCCGGAACAGACGGCAAATATTTTGCGGATAAAATTGTCTGTTTACCCGTCCGACTTCACCGCGTGACGAATGCTCACTTGGGCACCGTCACTCATCGACGAGATCCTGACGTCACAAATTACTCAAGGCCTGATTAGCTGGGAGGCATGGTGATGATGTACAAATTCAGAAGAGGGCAATTTGAACGATTTTTTTTCTCGTTAAAAGTTACGACTGTTGCGTATGACGGATGTGAGTTTAAAATATTTTTCCCAACGTTCCTCCATGGTTTAGATATATACATGACTTTGACTTATTTATGGGTTGAGGGTGGCATAAGAGAAAACTGTTCTTTTTCCGGGAATTTTCAACCATTTTGCGAATGTCTTATCAGAAGTTCCATTTCCGCCCACATGCAAGGATAATTTATTGATGATGGATTTAAAGACTGCAATTGTTCTTGTTCTCTGTTCAATGTTTTTATGATATGGTACGTTCGATAAGATAAAATGAAGCTATGTTCTATGGGGGCATATTTTATAGTAATCTTGACCTTTATAATTTCACTATATATATATATATATATATATATATTGGTATCTTTCTTCTGATTTAATCTGTGTATCCAATTTTGTATTTGGCATTAGTTTCATACTTAGCTAATGGCTCTATATTTTGAATGCAAGTTCCTTTATTTTGGGGGAAGAAATATTACTATATAACCCTATTTGCATGATGTCTTATAATCAAAATTTAGCGACTGGCAACTGGATGTTCTCTAACATTCAAGCTCCGTATTTGAGAACTGGTTGGGGTTTACCTAGATCAAAATCCTGCATTCAACTGTATCCATTTTCGTCAATGACTATTCCATCTTCATTTAGTACATCCAGCCTCTCCCTATAACCATCTTTGTCCTCTTCCTATAACTACCTTTTGCCCTTTTCCTATAACCATCTTTGTCCTCTTCCTATAACTATCAAACTTACTGCCATGCATCTCTTAATAACACTCTTAAATTTAAAACATGTAATTCTAATAGATGTAAAACGTGTCCACATGCTAATTGTAACCAAATCAATAGTAACAATAATCTAGCCTTCTGCAAAATTTATAATTGCATTTACAAAATTGTATGTAAAAGTTATAATATGTCATATATAGGCCAAACCAGCAATCCTCTGCACCTGCGAATAAACATACACAGGAATCATTATTCAAAATATTATTCAAATATTGCTACTATCCTTAATGATTCAAAATTTGAATACGAACATTTGTCTATACATGGGTTCGACAAAATTGAAATCAGTTATTTCCATTCAAAAAAAGTATTACGACAGATTGTTCCTTGAAAATTAATTCATTTGTGTGCACAAAACTATTTTTCCATATGGACTTAGTCAATTATTTAATCACCATAACATTGTTAAAAAATTATTTATCTCCAGGATGACATTATTGTATATTATTTCTTCAATCTATCTAACAATAAATCAAAACGAACTAAAAGAGCAAGTAAATATAATAAAAAATTGCCTTTAATTTCTGACCTAAAAAATATCCTCCTACAGCATCATATAAATTTCAATAATACTTTTGTTTGGAAAAAAGTTAAGAACTTTATTTTCGTAATTAAAAAACAGCAATTAAATTCAGTATATAACCTTTTTATTACTACTACATTTAAAAACATCCATTTTAAATATTTATTCTATGATTTGCTTTTTACGGGAAGTAAAATTCTTAATGTTTATTTACACGTTACTGACTTAAATTTAATTGACGAATCTAAACAATACACTAAAATAAATGAATATTGCACTCTTAATTTCACTAATCTGGTTATTAATAATATGAAGGTTAATAATATTTTAAAATTAGTATCCACTTTCTTTCCAATCAAAAATGTAAATCTCAAAATTGCTTTTAAATATGATAAACCGCTAAGACGTTATATTTTCAATTACAAGCAAATAGCCAAATCAATTGATATTAAAAAAAATTATAAATTGGATAAAGAGTCTTACTGCCACTGTCAATTAGATAAATACAGAGATTACATTGATTTACACTATGAGCATGTTATAACGGGAAATCTAAATATCATTAATTATGATACACTGAAATAATTCTGTATTGATTTTTAAAGATTTAATATTTGACTTAAATAAGTTTATTTATAAAATCAGCTATAAATATCAAATTGCTGTAGAAGTCTTCAAACCCTGGAGAGTCTTAATAGAGCAATGCTTAAATAACTATATATATATTTAGAAATTAATAAATCATATAAACTTAGTTTAATGAAAAGGATATTAAGGAAATTCAAAAAGATTGTGTTGTTACTTATGTCGATAAGGCTGGTTGTAACTACTCTATCATCTGTAAATATACTATATAAGTACCCTCCAGTTACTCATTCTTAATAATTTTAATTATAATTTATATACTGCTAACATTAAAATCTTATCTAATAGAATATCAGCCAAATATAAGCAAATCCATCTCAATTATAGTAGTAATAATATTCCATATCTAGTTTTAGTACCCAAGTTTCATAAATGCCCTGTTGCTTTTCGAACTATTACTAGTGGGAATAATTCTTACCTTTCTAATGCTGGTAAATTATTACAAAAAAATTTAAATGAAATCTCTTTGTCAGATGACATCTAATAATAGTCATATTGTAAAAAACAGTTTTGAATTAATTAAGAAATTAAAAACTGAAACTAATATGCATAGTATTTATACCTTTGATTTTAAGGATGTGTTCAATAATATTAATATACATGATGTCTTTAGAACTATTTTACACATTTCTGAAAAATATAATACTACCCAAAAATATTCAACATTCCTTTTTTAAAAAATTACTTAATTTCACTCTCTATGGGAATTATATTCAACATGGTGGACATAAGTTGAATATATTTAGCTTGATGACTAGACATATGCATTTTATTCTCCCCTTGATTGGTGATTCTCTATTTTTTACATCCTTTTACGTTGTTAACATATTTTACGTTAAGGTTTTATGAGTTACAACTTCTCTCTTTGCCACCATTAGAATTTCAATATATATTAGATTTCATGTGTATATATATATACATACCTGGTGATTCAAAAGTTCGGAGCAAAAGTAAAATGCTATAAAAAATATCTATGGATGGGAGAGGCATGCGGTTTGCAGATTAATATTCACCGCGGTGGTGGTTTTGTATGGCATGAAAAAAAATAGTTCAAAATCTCCACACTAGGGGATGTCCGGCCGTCCAAATAGTTGCTCTTAGTCCTCTGGACGAGTCGGACGGTCTGGGTCTTCAACACTAGGGGATACGCTGAAACAGCGTATGAACGGGAATGGCTGCTACCTCCTGCCGTAAGTCACCTTTCAGTGCTGGTATGGTCTGGAGTTTTCCTCTATAGACCCGCGATTTTAGGTATCCCCACAACGAGAAATCACAGGGTGTGAGATCTGGGAATCTCGCAGGCCAATCATGTGTGCTATCACCTCCATGCATTAGTCATCTCCATGGCTTTATCTGCCGCAGCCCCCCGAGTGTCGAGAGTTTGAACCAGTTTTTTTCATGCCACACAAAATCTCCCACCACGGTGAATATTAATCTGCAAACCGCATGTCTCTCCGACCCATAGCTATTTTTTTATAGCGTTTTACTTTTGCTCCGAACATTTGAATCACCCGGTATATATATATATATATGGATATAATTATATAAATTAAGTAATAATAATTTTTAGTCATTAGATTATGCAAGTATATACAGTATTCACGAATACAACACCTTCGTTTTTACCGCGTATTTGGATATACCGCATGCTTTTCCTGTACCGTCCTTGTGAAAGATAATCTGAGGAAATTAAGAACATTCCTACAGAAAACTGGACGGAAAATGTCACACGATAAGGAATTTTCCGTTTAAATATCCATTATAGTTTCTCAGGAAATAAAATGACCGATCCCATTCCATTTTTCGGTTTCAGATATTAATACTTTTTAAAACATTTATATAATTACTTATTAAAGTCTCTCTTCTATTTTAAATTGCAGGTTTTTAATTAGTTTAGTTATTTAAATACAATTATATAACGTTAATGTACGCACTTGTTTTATTAGACAGTAATTCCAAGATACTCGGATAGAGATTTATATAGTATTTCTATCTGATGTAGCAAACACGTTCCCCAATATCTCTATACATCTATTTTGCAGTTTTTAATAATTCTATTTAATGTGTGTGTGTGTGTGTGGGGGGGGGTATGTTATGATACTTAAAATGACGTTAACTAGCTAAAATTCCAAAAAATGGATAAATCTATTGAACGGGTTATATATCAGCGTACAAAGAGCGTGGTTTTGTTTGTTTTGTTACTGAAAAATAAGTAGAGGATAAGCCATTTTTTTTCAGTATAGTGAAACACATTTATTATTATTTCGTTTTAGTTTTAATTTTTGAAAGATATTTCCATAAAAAATGGCTATGATTCTTGTTTCTATTCTAACCTGATTCGATTAATTGTGAAACAAATTTATTAATATTTCGTTTTAGTTTTAATTTTTGAAAGATATTTCCATAAAAAAATGGCTGAGATTCTTGTTTCTATTCTAATCTGATTCCATTAATTGTGAAACAAATTTATTATTATTTCGTTTTAGTTTTAATTTTTGAAAGATATTTCCATAAAAAATGACAGAGATTCTTGTTTCTATTCTAACCTGATTCGATTAATTAAATTCATATGATTTTACTGAAATACATTTCGAGTTTCACCCAAATTTTACTAGCGCCATTAGCATTTATTTACATGTAGAACATGAACACGCAGGCAGGGAACTCTAAATACTTGGAAGGACTAATAATAACATAATGATAACCACTAGTGACATAATAAAAAAATGAATTTTAAACAGGTTCATAACATAAAGTCATTTGTTTCACTTATAGAAATTGACATGCTTTATCAATGCAATCCTGATAAAAATGTGTTTAATTCCATAATGATATTTTTTAGAAACAGAATAATTAGGTGATAAATAATATAGTATATGCGACATATAATTTTGTTGCTGAAGATTACAGCAGCAAACGCGAAACTTAACTAAACTTATGGTATTCATAAGAGAAAAAAAATGCTGCAATAAAGACCTAATTTTATTTAATTTATTTAAGAACACATATCATAAGTTTAACAGATATTTTCTCTTTCTCTAACTACTGATGATTTAAGTCTGGAAAAGGTATAGTATATAGGTTGTATGCAGTCTAGAAGAGACATGATATCAACCAAATTTTATCTGAAATGTAAATTTTCCCTGAATTGCGTCGTGATATATAACTGTTTTAGCATTTTCATGACTCTTCCTTTTTCCTACTTCTGTTCATAATTGGGAATTGCCTCAATGAGATATTGTTATGTTATAAGGAAAATAAAAATCTGATGTGTGCAGCACATGACATTCCCTGCAGACTCAAATTCAGATATTCTATATTTCTTAAATAATTCATTAGATTGAGTTTACTTGCACCAAATAACACTAAATTTGCATTTTTAATTCAATTTTTGTTTTTATTTGGTAATTGGACTTTTTTCCAATAGCTGCGTAACAAAAATGCAAGAAATCTCAAATATCTTGAGAAAGGTTAGTCCTAAAGTATAATGGAGTGTGTTATATTCTTTTCCTCGTCAAAAATTGCGTATAAAACAAAAATTCATTTGATATATTTGAGCATTTTTTCAGGTTTTTTTTCGATTTTGGCGATTTTTACGGGCCATTTCGTAAAAAAGGCAGGTCGTTCTTCTCCGAATTGTACCAAAATCTAATCAGCACCAGAGTATCCCACAAGCAACTTATCTACCAATTTTTGTGAAATTGGGTCAATTAGTATTTTAGCTAATGTGGATACATGAAATTTTTGCGGGCCATTTCCTGAAAAAAGGAAGGCTGTTCTTTTCCGAATCGTACCAAAATCTAATCAACATCAGGGTCCACCACAAGTGACTTATCTACCAAATTTTATGAAATTTAGTCGATAAGTTGAGTAAGAGTGAAAATATACAATTTTTGCGGGTCATTTCGTAAAAAAGGCAGGTTGTTCTTTTCCGAATCGTATCAAAATTTAATCAGCACCAGGGTGACCTACAAGTGACTTATGTACCAAATTTTGTAAAATTTGATCAATTAGTTTTTCAGTTGCAGTGGATATAGGCAATTTCTGAAGGTCATTTCGCAAAAAAAAAGGCGGATTGATTGATTCTGAATAGTACTCAAAACTAATCAGCACCAGGATCACATACAAGTAACTTACCTACCGAATTTTATGAAATTCGGTCCATTAGTTTTTGAGTTTCGTTTTTAGTTCTGACACACAGACAGACAGACACACACACAGACGTCACGCTAAAAATAGTTGTATCGTATTCTAGAGGTCTCGAAACGTGTAGATCCGTCGAAAACTCGAGTTGTGATTTACGGCATGATTCCAATACTTTCCCTATACATTACCATGTATTGCAGGAAAAGTAAAAAGTAAAAATGCATTTTAATGCACTAGTTTTAATTACGCTTGTATACACTGCAAAACATTCTGCAACCTTTGCTCATTTTTTTCAGCTACTTCTTGATAATTTCGACAAACTAATAAGTAAAGCCACAATTACAGGCGTTCATGAAAATTCCAGCTTAATTTCTGAAATATTCAGTTATTATCGTCGGCCGAAGCGTAGTTTTATATATATATATATATATATATATATATATATATATATATAATATATATAAATATATATATATATATTAAATTAACTGGAACGTGACTTAATTCGACTTTCTCATACCAGGATTCATTTTTAGTAACTTTTATTTTTTAAATTTTACAATTATTTTTAAATTGGTAATATGGGTCCCAATGATTACAATTATCGCATATTACCCTTCACTTTACAGGTCTTGAAAAAATCTTTCATGTGATACCATACTTGACAATGTACCCCCTCGGGGGCGGGTAACTTGCCCCCCCTCACCTCTCCCCGAGGGTGGTTGATGACGTCAAGAACAATAAAATTGTGTCTCAGCAATTTTTACAACACTGATTAAAGAGCCAACGGCTCTACCGTGCTGATAACACCGGTTCTCGTTAGATTACCGAAATCAAGCAGCATCGGGTGCGGTTAGTACTTGAGTGTGTGACCACCTGGGAACACCGCGTGCGGTTGGCACATTTCGGACGCGGTAGCCCCGTGGTTTGCGCGGTGGAATTACACGCAGCCACAACTGCCGCCGTGTTCATGCGGAGTACGATCACGTTAAATATGTGGGTCCGTAAGTCCTTCCGAGAGGTTGGTGGTAGGGGAAGGAAGGAACGGTCCCTGTGGATGCCTCCCCCTCTGGGATCGGGTCTAAATTGGGTGGTAATTCCCGGCCGTCCAAACTGTTACCTTACACCTTTCTGATAGGTCAGACAGTCTGGGTCTCAACAACAATAACAATGCTTAAATAAACTGTTACGTCTTCTAATCATTGAGCCATAAAAAAATCCTTTTAGTCATGAGCATGTCAAATTTGTTCTATGTCGACATTTAAAATAAAAATAAAATTTCAAATAAATTTCGAAGTTAAAAAATATGTATCTGGTTCTAGAATTTTTAATAACAAAGCCTAATATAAAGTTTCGTGAAAAACCATTAACATTTGTGGCCGCTACGGTGTACACAAGAAATTGACCACAGACATATAAACAGACAGACAGACGAACATCAATTCAAAAACAGTCAATACGTGTTCAGTAGGTCTTAAAACATAAATTGGCATCAAAATCTCGAAATCGAAAATTTTCGTGAAAACAATACTTTCTCAATTGTATGAGAAAGTGAAAATAGGCTATATTGTTTATTTGACCAACTCAGCGTATGTGAAAAATGATACCATTATGTTGCTGAATAATATTAATAAAGTAAAATAACTACAAAAAAATCTGATGTGGGCAGCACATGACTTTTCTTATATAATGCTATGGATTTACTACTCTTACAGTAAAAGAAAATACGTTATTCTTATAAGAGGATACTTATATTCTTTCCAAGATATTGACATATCGTCAATGAGTCGTAATTTTCATTGACTTAGCGTCATTTTTATCCATTTGGCGAGATTTTCGTTAATATGGCAACATTTAAAAAATTCGCCAAGTTGGCGACATTCCGCCAAATTTGTCGCCAAAATCTCGCCAAGCGTTATGGACGGAGAAATAAGTTATTCTTATAGCAGATTTCAGTTCAAATAAAAAAGTATTACTCAAAGTATCTTTTCTCGTAAATGGAACGAGCTAGATCCATGAGAATGATGTCACCAAATGTATCGCATGATATTACATATGAAAAGTGAACATGCTTCTCAACAGTTAATATATTTTTTTAATTTATGAAATTTTTTTATAAATGTGGTTGAAAAATGTGCAATATCTCGAGAACGGTTCATGCTAGCGTTCTAAAGTTTATGTCAGTCGTTTTCCAAGGGAAAATTACATAAGAAATATCTTTTTGCGTAACTTTATTAAAGGTTTTTATTTTTTGATGAATTATTCAAAATTTCACTCGAAAAAAAAATTTTTTTTTTTGGTGGGGGGGGGCTGAACATTCGATTGTATTTAAGAACAATAGGCTTCCACTATTTAATCTTGTAATTTTTGTGCCAAATTTAATTTGAATCGCTCCATTTGTTCGTGAGATATCGTCTCCACAGACTCACTGATACACACACACACATAGACATTACCCCAAAACTGTTCAATTCGTGATCAGGGATTCTGAAAATGTCCTCTCCCGTCGAAAACTCGAATTCGAATTTTCGACCCCGTCACAATACTTTCCTTATACATTATATGCATATATGGAAAGTGATAGGTCAATAAAATTTACTTTTGAGCATTTAGCAAACTCAGGAGCATAAACGGGGACTAAATCTGTTGTTGAGACCCAGACCGTTCGACCTAACAGAAAGGTGTAAGGTAACTGTTTAGACGACCGGGAAGTGCCACCCAATTTAGACCGGAACCCAGTGGGGGATTCATCCACAGGGACCGTACCCTCCTTCCCCTACCACAAACCTCTCGGAAGGACTTACGGACCCACATGTTTAACGTGATCGTACTCCGCGTGAACACGGCGGCAGTTTTGGCAATGGCGCGAATCGAACCCGGGCTTACCAAGTGCAATTCCCGCGCGCTAACCACTGGGCTACCGCGCCTGAATATGTGTCGCGAACTAAACCGCCGCGAACTAAATCTGTGTCGTCCTTCATATTAAACGGATGTCATCCTTTGGTTCTGAGATTTCATCGTGAAAGAGCAATCCGAGGCAGGACCTGTTGCCATAATTTAGGTATCTACCATTTTGTTGCTGAAAGACAGATACACCTTTGCTTACCAATAAGACATCTACTGGCATTTGTTGTTGACTTTGACTCAGTTTCTATTTAATTAGAAAGAAAATGTGTTAGCGGAATCTGTGGTGAAGTGATTTTTTTCGATATTTTGCGCTTAATGTTCATCCTAGCCTTTCAATTAATTCATGTTATAAAGTGCCAAATTAAATTGCATGCCAATATTGGCAGTGACTATTGGATCAACGTGAAAATGTGGTCATTAAGAAAATATTGGGATAATATTGACTGGAAATTTTCAGCCAGCATTGGTATGCCAATATATACCCATTATTACTTTCCTTATATACAATAATGTATAAGGAAAGTATTGTGACGGGGTCGAAAATTCGAATTGGAGTTTTCGACGGCAGAGCACGTTTCAAGCATCCCTGATCACGAATCGAACATTTTTAAAGTGACGTCTGTGTGTGCGTGTGTGTGTGTGAAAGTATGCATGTATGTGTGTGTGTGTGTATTTGTCAGTGAGTCTGTGGAGACGATAACTGACGAACGAATGGACCGATTTTTTAGAAATTTGGTACAAAAATTACAATCCGTAAACACTGGAAGCCTATTGTTTTTATACGCAACCGAATATTCAGAACCCCCCTAAATTTTCGAGTGAAATTTTGAAAAAATCGTCAAAAACTCAAAACCTCTAATACAATTACGCAAATAGACATTTCTTATGTAAATTTTCATTCGAAAACGATCGACATAAATTTTAGAACGCTAACATGAACCGTTCTTGAGATATTGCGCATTTTTCAAAAAAATTATCAAAAAATCATATAAAATTAAAAAAATATTTCCTATTGAGAAACACGTTCACTTTTCATATGTAATACCATGCGATAAATTGGGTGACATCATTCTCGTGGATCTAGCTTGTTCCATCCATGAAAAAATATACTTTGAGTAATACTTTTGCATTTCGACGCCAATAGTCACTTATCTGCTGTAAGAATAACTTATTTTTCCGTCCATAACACTTGGCGAGATTTTGGCGACGAATTTGGTGGAATGTCGCCAACTTGGCGATTTTTTAAATGTTGCTAAATTAACGAAAAACTCGCCAAATGGATAAAAATGGCGCTAAATCAATGAAAATGACGACTCATTGACGAAAATTCAATATTTTAGAAAGAACATAAGTATCTACTATAAGAATAACATTTTATTAACTGTGAAAGTAGTAAATTCATTGCATTATATAAGGAAAGTCATGTGCTGCTCATATCAGATTTTTTAGCTAACATTGCTTATCAATATATTCCAAATATTGGAAATATTTCCAATGTATCGCCAGTATTGGTAAAATACTGTAATGCCAATATCTAGCCAATTGTAGCGGTCAATAAATAATAGCATTACACTCTAAATATTTCCAATGAAACGCCTACAAAATATACAATATTGACCAAGTATTTGAACAATATGGAATGTTACCAGCCATCAAATTTCGAATTCAAATTTTGGCGTCATTTCGCTGCATTCCATTCATCGAATATCCCTAGATATTTTCCTATCATGGGATTGATGTAGGGAAAGTTAGTGAAGAACTACTGAATTCAGAAAATCTGAGACACATGGAAATTACTTTATCATTTCATTTAATTCAAGTTGCACAATTACGTAAGTTCCCACTCACATCTCGAAGTCATGCCCTTTGTCACGAATTGACCCTTTGTAATGACTTTCACCTCTAAAAGAGAAATGAAAGTAATCACTCCTCATGTGTTGGCCGTGAAATAGAGGAAAACGTATTGCCCTTTTCAATATCACCTATTACAAGCATACATATCTGCAATAAAAGGTTATATAATAATTTTATCATTCAATAAAATTATTACATAACTAGGAGTATATCAGTTCTTCGTATGGAATAAATAACAGTATAAAGAAGATTAAAATTCACGATGTGCGAACTCTTAATAATTTAAATGAAATTGTGATTCAAAACATTCTGTTAAAATATTGAAGTTAATTCTCTTGAAAAGAAGAATAAGACTTTCTGTTCTCGTTATACAGATTATCTTCACAGGCACATCTGAAGAGTACAACGAAGAATAAATTTATATTGATTCTTCTTATCCTTTGCACAAAGATTATTGAACTTACTACCTCTTTTAGTTGAGATATACGTATTATAAACTTGAGAAAAGGAAAATTTTCAATCTTCTTCAACTTGACAAGGCGATTACTCCAAAACTATAAGACTTTTTTTTATGGACTTTAATGCTAAATTTTCTAGTACATATTTTTGTTGTTTACTATTTATGTCTATCTATTATAGTTTCGAAGATATTTCGAGTGAAAGAGAGGAAAATGAATAAAAAAACATACATTAGCTTGTAAAGCTCCTTTTTTACATGTTTTCGGGGAAAAAAGTTCAAAATATTATAATATTGAGATTATTTATTCATAATCGAGACCTTATTTCCGGCAAAACAGGAAAAAAATATTTATATTTTTATTTATTACATTCGAGGGTATATGCGCTTAAAGTGTTTACATGGTTTCGTAAAGCTCCGTTTCCCCTTCAGCCCTCCCCCCTCCCCCAACCATAGATGTTATTCACATCAAACTATTTTCTGGCAACGCCACTACTTAAAACCTGCAGATCCAAAAGCCCACAAAACTGAGGTGTACTAATTAATAAACCATTTCCCAAATAACCATATCCAGTAATTCCCACCGTTACACTTTTTCATCTAAACTCCATTGTCACGAGTTACCCCTGGGGTGATTCAAAGTACATGATAGAAAAAAAATTCTCCCCTCCCCATTTCTAAAAATAAACTATCTATCTTTTTTACCACCTCCCCTTGTCTAGGTTCATTGCCGGGTAATTTCATGTTAGTAGCATACACTGCAATTATTTATTTACCTTTGGTCTTTTGTTGCTGGGGAGGGGAGGGGTCAGGATCCCCTTTTAAACATCTGTAGTTCCGGAAGGATAGTGAGAGTATTTGAAGAGAACACTATAGAAATAAAAATTATGATGTGTTTATGATCCTTCCTGGTTATTTCCCTGAAAAAGCAAGATCTTAGCTCTTACCAGATGCATTGCAGGAAATAAAAGGGTTTCAATTTTCGTTAACGTACATATAACAATTGCTACCTGTATGCAAAGCAAAGTTTTTAATACACCAATAACTTTGTAAGGAAATATCATACATGGTCAGTCTATCTATAGTAAAGTCTGTGCTAGTTAAGTCTATTTATAGTAAAGTCTATACAAGTTCAGTCTATCTATAGTAAAGTCTGTGCAAGTTCATTCTATCTATAGTAAAGTCTGTGCAAATTCAGTCTCTATATTAAAATCTGTGCAAGTTCAGTCTATTTATAGAGTCTATACTGTGCAAGTTGTACTATGCAATCTATAGTAAAGTCTATACTATGCAAGTTGTACTATGCGATCTATAGTAAAGTCTATACTATGCAATCTATAGTACAGTCTGTTCAAGTTCAGTCTATCTTATCCCTTATCTATACTATGCAAGTTGTACTATGCAATCTATAGTACAGTCTGTGCAAGTTCAGTCTATCTTATCCCTTATCTATACTATGCAAGTTGTACTATGCAATCTATAGTAAAGTCTATACTATGCAATCTATAGTAAAGTCTATACTATGCAATCTTTTGTAAAGTCTATACTATGTAATCTATAGTAAAGTCTATACTGTGCAAGTTCAGTCTGTCTTACCTCTAATAGATGCATCGTAGTAAATAGACGCTTTTTCAATTTTCGTTGACGTACACATAACAATTGCTACCTGTATGGAGAGCAATGTTCTTAAGCACACCAATAACTTTGTAAAGAAATATCATACGTATTCAGTTTATCTATAGTAAAGTATGTGCAAGTTCTGTCAATCTAAAGTAGCCATACCCGATCTAATAAAAGTGTGCAGCTTCCCGAGAGGAAAGTTTAAAAAGTTAGGATAATAAACTCGGTAGCAAAGAGTGATAGGCAAAAAAGATTAATTACAAGGATGTAAAACATTGTCTAATGACTTTATTGTATCGATAATAAAATTGTTACTAAAAGTATTTTTTGGCACAATATGGTTATTGGCGGATATATTTGTATTATTCAGGAATGCCAAAATAAACAACACATATGAACAAAAATCTAATGTGTGGTGCCTATGTCCACCGGCACCCACAATGCACATTTGAATTCAAGACAGAGTATAGCACTGTAGTTGCTTATAATTAGTTGCTGCATATGTAGCAATGATGAAGTATAACAGACATGACGAGGTGCAAAAAGCACCGTGTAAAACATACATTTATTGCTTTCTATATACGCGTTCTCTGCGTTATTAATGCCCATTCCTACTAATATGATAATTTTTAGGCTTCACAGATTTGTAGTTGACATTTTTTTTATCTCTCTTTGTTGGCCAGTTCGTGTTCCTAATTTCTTCAATTCTCTAGGGGCTGCAAGCACTTTTATTGATTGGTACAAAAATTAATTTTTCATCAATGGGGTTATATTTTCGATTGTGTTATATTAGTTGCTTCCATGGTATATATATATATATATATATATATATATATATATATATATATATATACCATGGAAGCAACTAATATAACACAATAAAAAATATAACCCCATTGATGAAAAATTAATTTCATCAATGGGTCATCATTTCATCAATTTCTTTTTTTTAAACAGTTTTAAAAATTCATATATTTCCGAATGTGTTTTAGCGGTTGTTGCAATTGAATAAATTGTAGTCCGGCAATAATTTTTACTATTACTTCGTATCTTTATTTAGGCGATGTTGATCAGACTTCACATTGTTGCAATTTGGTTTACAAAAGAGCCAGGATGTTTTTTTACCTCAGATATTAAACTATGCAGATAATTTTGTATAGCTTAAAACAGATATTCTTATACTCTTTTACAGGTGTATTTAATTAAATGTTTTAATAGAATTATTTTCTAAGCAACACATTGACTTCTGAATTCGCACATATCTTAAATCACAATCAACGTCGGGCATATCTGTTAGTTGCGTAATATGGAAGTAAATATAAAATAATAAATAAAACGTACGTAAAAGTTGCAGTGAAGCGCTTACGTTTATTTTAATTACAAGAATCGTCCAAGGTATATTTTATACGTAAAAATCATATTATATTAAAAATTACATAATTTTGTAAAAAATGTGCATAAGGGTAACTGAAAATTTTGTAAATTACTTACTAATTTAATAGTCTTAGTAATTTGTTGTATGACTAAGGAAATTATTAATTTTTTAGAAATGTAATTGCAAATTTACTATTTTTGCTTAACATTGATCAACTACTTTAACTCCCTTGCTATTCTAGTTTTTATATTCCATAAGAGTAGTAGGCAAACTTTTGTGATTATCGATATAGTTATTTGATACCCATCGTTTTGATGAATACTGTATCAGTATTGCTCCTGATTGTATTGATACTATATCGTAAAGATCAATATTCTGCTCTCGTATTCAATTTTTTATTAATATTCGATAATTAATATTTTAATCTAAATAAATCTTGTGTTTTACAATTGTGAAAAGGAATATACAAATAGTTTAATAGTAAATCAATTTATAATTTTTAATTTGACAAAATAAAAAAAAAACTTTTATATGTATAAAAAATAATTATAAGACAGTTTCAGAGAACAAACTTGGGATATTATTAGATTGTGTAAGTCATGTGACTAACAAATTTGGTAAACATCGAACACGCGCTTATTGTCCGATCGCTCACTTTGCTGCTGATACCCTTGGGTGAGTCAGTCGACCTGGGTCTTCTACACGCTTATTGTGAAATCAAACACTTACGCATTTACAGAGCAATCAAAAACATATTTATTGTACATTTGCATCGATACACGTTTATCATTTTCATGTGAGTTTTTTCATGTAGCTGATTGAAATAATATTTTAATTTAGATTTTATCGATCTTTTGTAGAATACCTCATTAGAAATGCATTATTTTTACGAAATTCTCATTTTTGAAAGATTTGTCAAGTTTTAAAATTGATGATGTTTTAAATTTAACATATCTACACATTTATGAAAGTATTTTAATATTTAGAATTTTATGAATGACATGAAATTAACCCCAGGTTTTAAAATATATATATATATCTATGAATTATTTATTTAAAAATCTTTATTTATGTTCTACAGGATGGGGGGGGGGGGACGGTATTCAAATCTCTTCGAACATTTGTAGTTCCGGAAGAACAGTAATTTAAGCTATATGCAGAGGGGGACTGGCTTATGCTTCCACCAGGTTTCACTGAAGGACATATGCCGTGCTGCCCTTATTTTTATTAACACACTTAATAGTGCCCATGTTTCATGCAGACCGTGAAATTGCGTAGTTCAGGAACTTGACAACATTTCTACCACATAAATAAGCTAATTTACTTTGAATTCGTTTGACGTCAGTTTTTATCGCATCATTAACAACCATCGTATAAATTTTAAACACTTTCCAACACAGTTGAAAAGTGGTTATGACTTTTTTCATTCTGTCTGCTTGTCTGTTCGTTCGCACGATAACTGCCGTAAAAATGACTTTATCAAAATGCAATTTTAGTAGGTTGTTGAGACGGTTTGTGGGACATATGGAAATATAAATAAATAATATCATCCAAATAGTTTTGGATTGAACCCGGGTTGAAAACATAAAATACAAACCCTATGGGACCTCATTTTTTAAACATTTTTTAAGGGAAGTTAAAATTCACAAATTGCTTCGAAAATTTTAAAAATATTCAAATTATCCCATAAAATATATAATAGAATGAAAAAAAAGCAAAATATGTTCGGTAGATTTTTAAATAAAAATTAAAATAATAATTACATAGTATATGAAAAGATCACGTGACCCACTTCAAAATAAATTATGGCATCCATATTTTTTTTCCAGTGTCACAATCGTGATTTTTAAAGTTCTTTTAAATGTATATTTAGTTTTGCAACCGCTTTATTTTTGCGTATTTTCTGTGCGTCTATATTCTGTGCCAATTACATTATTTTTTAGTTTAAATGAATATCAAACTTTGATTATTTTTACAACGAAGCCAAATTTTAACAAATACAGAATGTAAACACGTGATTTCAAGATGAGTTGTACAAGAATTGCTGAATTTTTTCAAGCCAATTTATTTAGCTCTGGAGTTTGGCATAAAGGTTATATGAATGAAATATTCATTGCATTTACATACAGAGCCAGACGATTTATATTTCAGTAACGTCATTTGAATAAATTTCATTTTTTCCAATGACGTTGTAAGTTTTCAGATATAATAAATTACTGTAGTACTGTGAGAATTTAAAACATATCATCGCTGAATGTATTGTAATTTAGAGATGTTTAAATAAAATTGCATTTCAGTTCTAAAGTGCTTCATAATCAATGCTTTATGCATAATTGATCGTTCTTGTTTTTATTAACAAACTTAATAGTACCGATGTTTCATGCATACCGTGAAATTTCCTAGTTCAGGAAATGGACAGCATTTGCATCACATCAATGAGCAAATTTATTTTGAATTCGTTTGACGTCAGTTTTTATCGCATCATCAACAACCCCTGTTGCTAAATTTTTAATGTTTCCCAGCTCCTGAAGTGAACAGAAATGTTAAATCGCCAAAGGGGGTAAAATAGTTCATCATCCTCAACCAAGCAATATCGCATAAAATCTTAATATACATGAGCTGTGAGAAACATAAGACTATAGGATCCCTTTTTTTCTACATATATACCGAAATGCATTAGTTTAAGTTTTATTACACAAAATAACTCATAAGCTGGATACGTATTTCATATATCTAATGTGTAGTTTAAGTAAATCTTCTTTATCTGATGACTACTTAACGAAATATGGAACGCGACCAGGTAGACAAAAAGTACGTCAAACTCAAATATCTCAAGAAGCATTTGTCCTAGAATAATGAAGTTGATTTTATTAGTCTTGTCATTAAAAATTACGTATAAACGAACCATTTAATTATTGTATTTCACTATAGTTAGATTTTTATTGCAAATTTTAAAAATTGAGTGCCAATTATAACAATTTTTATATCGGAAGAAAAACAAATTCTATTTTCCGGATTGTACCAAAATCTTATCATCATCAGAATAATATATAAATGTCTTAACTACCAAATTTTGTAGAATTTCTTCTGATAGTTTTTGAGCTAAAGATAATACACACATTGCATAGATACACAGACAGACACAGAGAGTGAGAGACAGACAGATACATACACAGAAGTAATGCTAAAAATTGTTGATTCATGTTTCAGAGTGTCCAAAACTTGTAGATCCGTCCAAAACTTGACTTACAATTTTTCATCTTATTTAAATAGCTTATCTATACATTACCAAGTATTGTAAGAAACGTAATAAATTGCAATGCTTTCTAATTATTTATTTCAAATGCTTCTACAAGAAAGCATATTTTAAAAACCTCACTACCTTAAAAAGTGAACTTTGCAGAGTTTTGTTCATTAAAATACAGTAATACCCTTTCGATTACATTCGAAATCCTTTCAATGTTTTATTTCTGAAAATGCACTAAACTGGAACTACGTAAAAATGATGTACACTACTGAATAAAATACCTTGATGCTTATTTTACTGTATCAGTTCTTTAGTTGCAATGTATGATTTATTGATAGATTTATCTACTATTTATTCCGTTTAAATTAACTGGTGTGTGACTTAATTTTCTCATAATAGGATGCATTTTTAAGTAATTTGTGATTGTTTTATCTTTAGCAAATTTTGCAAGAAAAAATTTGAAAATCGGTATAGTTGGTTTAATGGTTTACAATTATAGCACGCTATATTTCAATTTAAGGGGACGGTGGACGTTGAAACGAGCAAAAATCGACTAAAATAAGTTTTAATATATAACATTATTTTACACATTTAACATTTGCTTACGGGTGGGACAGCGTCAAATCCCAAACGAAGAACCTCCCAAAAAGACAGGTATTTGATATACCCTATCCCAAACAGGTTCAATGTTTCTGTCGGCGATTTCCATGGACGCCAATGCCTGCAAAGGGGGGGGGGTCGAACTATTTGGGATAAGGTATATCAAATACCTGTCTTTTTAGGAGGTTCTTCGTTTGGGAATGACGCTGTCCCATCCGTAAGCAAACGGTTGAATGCATTTTTTTTCGAAACGGAATTTTCAAAGGTTTTACATTTTTTAAATGCTCCATTAATTTTTGTCTGAGATGCATGAAATTTGGCAAGAAGACACCTCTCATACTTTTTAATGAAACTGGGTATGTATTTTATAATTGAACTTTATTAGGGTAATTAAAAGTGAATAAGAACCTAATTAAATGACGAAAATCAAGTTTCAATGCAGAAAAATATTTTTAAAAAATTAACTTTCTAATGGATTTAAAAATGAATACCCAAATTTGTTTATAATGTATTTTTGAGTGATCATAATGTAAAATTAATCAAAAGTGTGAACAAATGGCACGCAAGGAGCATTTTCAAATTTTCGTTAAAAAAAAAAATTAAAAAAAAAAAAAAAAATTATAACAAAATTGAAAAAAAATGTAATGGTATTGTATATAGTAATGTTAAAAGGAATATTTATACAAAT
Organism: Amaurobius ferox; assembly: GCA_951213105.1. Lineage (NCBI taxonomy): Eukaryota > Metazoa > Arthropoda > Arachnida > Araneae > Amaurobiidae > Amaurobius > Amaurobius ferox. The sequence continues at coordinate 81,619,831 of OX578153.1, forward strand.
TTTCACGTTTCTAAGTCAAAAAATAAATAAAAAAATTCAACGTCCACCGCCCCCTTAAAGGTTTTGTAAAAATCTTTCGATTGATATAAAGTTTGACAATGTACACCCCCCCCCCCTCCCCCAATCCCGATTGGTGTCTAATGACGTTTGAAACACAAAAATTTCATCGCGGTTACTTTTTACTACAATGATTGAAACTGTTAAGTTTCGCGATTATCGTGGTGTAAATTACTCCTTTTATGCATAATTATATCAAATTTTGTCCTACGCTGCCATGTTAAGAAAAATATAAAATTTCAAATGGATTTCGAAGTTTTCACACGAATTCCAAAAAATTCTATTGGAACAATATTTTTTCTATACTATATTCAACAGTGTGGGAAGTACAAATCGAATTTGATTTATAAAATCTTTGTTAGATATAACAAATAACTTGACGTAAAAAAGCTTTATTGGATGCACCATATATCATAGATATATTGAAGCTTCATTATAGATAAAGCATATAACATTATAGCAGAAAGCAACATGTGATTGGTTTTCTAATTGAATAAATTTATTGATTAATTCTCTTTGTAAGTAAAATTTGTGGTACTGTTTGAGATTACTGATATTCAGATTATAACTTTATAAAACATCCCTGAAAAGGGAGGCATAAGAAATTTGGTGATTACAATTGTTTCAAGAAAGTTTTAAGCCATCTTCATTAGACCATAAACAGTTTTCTCCTTGCCGTTGACAGTATTAAGTAATTGTTTCTTAACGTCTACTAAGAGAACACTGTTTTTGACTTGAAGAGGAGGGATCAAAATGTCTTCGAAACAATTGTAATCACATAATTTTCTCATGCCATATTTTTTTCAAAGAAGATTTAAAATGTTATATTCTCACAAGCAGTAGTTTTATTTATTATGACATTTAGATTCCTATTACTAGCAAGATGTTGCTGCGATAATCCAAGCTTCTGACAATCAGAGTAAGTTTCGGATTTATGAAGCTATATTTTTACATTTCGTCAGGAAATTGAACATTTGTTGAAACCTAAAACCAACAACTTCCCAAATCAAACAATTCCATGATTGCAGATAACGCAGTTTGCCATTCATGAAAAATCATCTAATCATCTAAATCATCTAAATTAATTAGTTTCACGTACCTATCTGAATGACAATTTCCGAGATACATGAAATTGTACATTATACCTGATAGTGAATGATGAACATTTTTAGAAAGAGATGATTCGACATGCAGCCGCATGAGCTTCTACGCATGCGCATTCTACGTTAATGACTTGAACTAAGCTGTGGCATGTAATTTTCATAGAGATAATTTGTTCTATTTGTTTTAGAGAAATGTATTATTCTGTGTAAACTATGATATTACTTTTTGATTTACTCTGTGGAATGAAATGCTTTCTGAGCTTGAATGAAATAGGTAAAAGCTTGATGCAGTGCTATCCGTTCGATACAGTGCTATGCTATGAAGTTATATTGCATACCATATATTATATTGCATACCACATACTATATTGCATGCCATTATATTGCATTTTCATCTGCAATATGTCGGGGGTGTATAAGTGGTCAGGAAATACGACCCCTACGCACTTAATAGTTGTTAATAATTTTTCTGAATATCAAAACCCCTTTAAGATTGAAGCATAAAATTGGCGCATATTTTATTATTTTGTTAACATAATAAATAAAAAAGAGCAACATGATTTAATTGTTTAGCTTTCCCATCATCAGCAAAAGGATATGAAACTGTGTTTTTTTTTTATTATTGACAGGCAAGGTTGTGTAAGTTTTTGAAAAGCCATCTGTATCGACATGTAATTTTCTCTGTAATTTTCAAAATATTGGAGTTTGATCTGGAAACTAGTGCTAAGGGAATGAGACTGAAACCCAGATTCTAGCTAGCGAGCTAGTACTAATAATTTTGATATTTGTGTTTAATATGTCTTCGCACCGTTCCTCTAAATTCAGATTTTATAATCAGCTTTTCTTTTCATCTGGAAACTGAGAAGGATCTAATGAAACCAGAACCAATATTCTACCTAAAGTAAAAGTTCTCGATAATTAAGCAAAGGAATTTGAGATTTTTTTATTTTTCCTTTGCAACGTCGAGTATTTCTTTACATCGTCACACCTAATTAAAATTTTTCGAAATGTTAGATTATTTAATGAACCTAAAAGATAAAACCTGTCGAATGAGACCAAAACCGAGATTCTACATACAGTGAAATTGCTCGATAGCTTTGATATGTCATCCAATTTCCCAATTAGTGCATATTATATAAATTTCAGACAATTGAAAAGTAATAAATTGATGAAAGCTATTTATATATTTCTTAATTAATGTTTGCTTTACAATACGAAACTGTAAAATATACTGATGTTATATTAAATACCAATAATATAAAAATTATAGAATGAATAGAAAGCATAAAGTTAATCTAAAAGTATTATGTTGTCGTTTGCACTCAAAATTTTTGCGTTTCTAAAAGAATATCCATTGCGGGTTTACAGTAGAAGTAAATAGCAACTAATCTTGAATTTGGTTCTATGACTAAAACTAATCTTGTACCCTGAGTATTCTAGTGGAGCTGTTTGAATATACACATTTTATTTTTTTTTCAAATTAGTGTTAAGAGACATTTAGGATGAACATTTATGTAAAAGTTTACAGTTATAGAAAACTGAGTGTTACACCATCGATTAATAACAGTCAAAATTTTAAATAATAAATATTTTTTGCAAGAACGTATTTCTTAATGTAAGGATTATTTTTTTGTTCAAAATATTCGGTGCATAAATGGAGACAGAAGATTTTCCGTAGACTTTTTTATAACGTAACATTCAATTACATATAATATCTGATAATATCGTCAATATATACCGCCTTAAAATTTCAATGTGCATTTTTTTTTTGCTACACAGTTTGAGTCGAAGCAGGAAGAACGAAAAATCATTTACTATTTAAATTATTAAAAATTGTATATGTTAATCCATTTAAATAATTTAATAATTGTAATAAGCTTATCTATACAATGTTTGTCGGTGAATTTTAGCATGAACAGCATAATATGGTTAAAAAAATATTTTGTAAGGAAATTCAAGCGGTATTTGAGTAAAAATACTCGTACATATTAAATAAAAAAATTGAAACCTTGGATGCTTCAGAATTTTATTCGATTGGAATATTTGAAATTCGGATATAATGATTCGATGGCGTTTTTCTCTGTTTCTTTCAATAAGCTATAAGTTTCGAAATGAAAAAAAAAATTGAATATGCAAAAAATATATAAATATATTAAGCTTGTATGTTATTATTATCTAGAATATTCATAACATTATATAGCATTATTGGGTGAACTGAAGCTTAAAATTTGGATTTTTAGCTATTTGGATTTTCAGAATATTTTTGTAGTTATTTCGTATATTTTGAATAGGATTTAAATACAAATCCATGCCAAGTCATTAAGATTGAATTATTTGATGGAAATATAAATAACTAAAAAGAAAATCTCGTCATAAGATGGAGTAAAGTTGCAAAATATTACTTCCCATCAGACTTCGCTACAGCACTTAATTGCCTAATATCCACAGAAACGCAAAAGCTACTCAACTCACCCATTCAATATTATCATTTCTTATATGACTGTCCCATACCATATGATTATCCTATATCAAAACAGAATTTCCTTACGATCCCCTAGACCTCCTCCCCCGTGCAAAACGTATCTCCCCCCCCCTCCCCCAAATAGTGAAACTCATTATATTTTGAAATAAAAATAGTTAAATTAATAAATTTCTTAAAATGACAAGACTTATGAAATAAATTGAACTATCTTTCCAAGATAGTGATTTCTTATCAATTTGCCTTTATTTTCGTAAATTCCACGTCGTTTCCATCAATTTGGCGACATTTTCATCAATTTGATCATATTTTGAAAAAACACCAAATTATTCGCTTAAGTCGTCACGTTTTTGCCAAACGCTAGATCGATAGCTGGAACTTGGATATATATATATATTATCACCTTAGAAAAGATATAATATGAAAAACATTTTAAAATTCTAAATTAATAACTCGAGTGCACTGGATTTTTTTTTTTTTTTACATTATAAATTTTTACAGACTGAGCATTTCCAGGCGTAAGCTATTTTATCGCGTTTACTCGGTTGATTACTGTTTACAGCAAATTTATAAATAGAAAATACATTATTATGTAATCCGAATGTGAGTAAAAGTCTTTGAGGAGTAGTACCGAATGTGAGTAAAAATCTTTGAGGAAGTAGTACCGAATGTGAATAAAAGTCTTTGAGGAGTAGTACCGAATGTGAGTAAAAATCTTTGAGGAGTAGTACCGAATGTGAGTAAAAGTCTTTGAGGAGTAGTACCGAATGTGAGTAAAAGTCTTTGAGGAGTAGTACCGAATGTGAGTAAAAATCTTTGAGGAAGTAGTACCGAATGTGAATAAAAGTCTTTGAGGAGTAGTACCGAATGTGAGTAAAAGTCTTTGAGGAGTAGTACCGAATGTGAGTAAAAATCTTTGAGGAAGTAGTACCGAATGTGAATAAAAGTCTTTGAGGAGTAGTACCGAATGTGAGTAAAAATCTTTGAGGAGTAGTACCGAATGTGAGTAAAAGTCTTTGAGGAGTAGTACCGAATGTGAGTAAAAATCTTTGAGGAAGTAGTACCGAATGTGAATAAAAGTCTTTGAGGAGTAGTACCGAATGTGAGTAAAAATCTTTGAGGAGTAGTACCGAATGTGAGTAAAAGTCTTTGAGGAGTAGTACCGAATGTGAGTAAAAATCTTTGAGGAAGTAGTACCGAATGTGAATAAAAGTCTTTGAGGAGTAGTACCGAATGTGAGTAAAAATCTTTGAGGAGTAGTACCGAATGTGAGTAAAAGTCTTTGAGGAGTAGTACCGAATGTGAGTAAAAATCTTTGAGGAAGTAGTACCGAATGTGAATAAAAGTCTTTGAGGAGTAGTACCGAATGTGAGTAAAAATCTTTGAGGAGTAGTACCGAATGTGAGTAAAAGTCTTTGAGGAGTAGTACCGAATGTGAGTAAAAATCTTTGAGGAGTAGTACCGAATGTGAGTAAAAGTCTTTGAGGAGTAGTACCGAATGTGAGTAAAAATCTTTGAGGAGTAGTACCGAATGTGAGTAAAAGTCTTTGAGGAGTAGTACCGAATGTGAGTAAAAATCTTTGAGGAAGTAGTACCGAATGTGAATAAAAGTCTTTGAGGAGTAGTACCGAATGTGAGTAAAAATCTTTGAGGAGTAGTACCGAATGTGAGTAAAAGTCTTTGAGGAGTAGTACCGAATGTGAGTAAAAATCTTTGAGGAAGTAGTACCGAATGTGAATAAAAGTCTTTGAGGAGTAGTACCGAATGTGAGTAAAAATCTTTGAGGAGTAGTACCGAATGTGAGTAAAAGTCTTTGAGGAGTAGTACCGAATGTGAGTAAAAATCTTTGAGGAGTAGTACCGAATGTGAGTAAAAGTCTTTGAGGAGTAGTACCGAATGTGAGTAAAAATCTTTGAGGAAGTAGTACCGAATGTGAATAAAAGTCTTTGAGGAGTAGTACCGAATGTGAGTAAAAATCTTTGAGGAGTAGTACCGAATGTGAGTAAAAGTCTTTGAGGAGTAGTACCGAATGTGAGTAAAAATCTTTGAGGAGTAGTACCGAATGTGAATAAAAGTCTTTGAGGAGTAGTACCGAATGTGAGTAAAAATCTTTGAGGAGTAGTACCGAATGTGAGTAAAAATCTTTGAGGAGTAGTACCGAATGTAAGTAAAAGTCTTTGAGGAGTAGTAGTGCTGTCGTTGCAGTCTAATAAAATTATATACAACACTCAGTTATTAGCGATGGAATTATGATGGAGATGTAATATACTGGACAGTATATTTTATCCAAGTTAGAGGCCTGTTGCGAGGGGTAAAATTTTAGAAATTTCTCAGATTGGTCCGACAATAACAGGGTCAGAATTTGGCTCATACACTAAGACATTATGTAATTTAAAGCCCGACCCAACCCAACCCGAAAATCTGTAAGTCTAGAACCAGTAAAGCCCGAACAGCTGTTTCTTCAGATATATATGAAATAATAAATACTATCCATCTACTCGCGCCGAATTGTGACAATAGGTTTTATTTTTTTTACTCACCATATTGCAGAAATAACGACATTTGACGTTAAAATTCTTTAAAAACTTTAATTAACTCTAAAAAAACATTGTCCGATTCTATAAGCCACGAAATGCTTTTAATTTAGCCAAGCCCGACCTGACCTAAAGCTTGTTGGCCGGGTTGGGAAAAATCTGATATCATGAATCAAAACCCAAACCACTGTTTTCAGTTGCATAAATGTAAAAAAAATATATGGCGAGGGATTTTTGTTTCAAATCAACAAACATTAAAATAGTATTTACAAAGCTATACCTGAAAGGGACATGGTGATAAATTGGGGGGAAACGTGTTAAATTTTTATTTATAAATATTTGAACACATACAGAAATTGTGTGATTTCTGTCTGTTTTCGGAAATGTATACTGTTGCACGGATAGCACTGCAGACTGCAACTTTGCATGGTGTCATTTTTGTTTATATGATTTTGTTTTATTTTCTCTTATGTACAGACTTTTTATGATTTTGTTGTGTTTTTTGCCTGCTGCTTCACTGATCTGCTGCTTTTGGTTTTCTTTTTCTCTTCCACTGTAGGCGGTGTTTTAGCGCCGGTCGAGATCTTCCTCATCACGAATTGGCAGCCACAACCTCCATATACGGCCCCATCGACAAGTAGGTCATATATGTTACATCATTATTGTATCATCATTTATTACACCATTTCATCATTTTACGCATAATTAAATCATATTTTTCTTTCTTTTTTTTCTGATTCACCCGGTGTTGAGTAATTTCAATACGAAAATAAAACTACCGTTTTATTCATTGATTTGTAAATTAATTTATACGCGAAATCAGATATGGCATATTATGATGTTTTGCAAATTATGGTTGCATATGGTCTATAACTATATGTTCTACCTCTATTTAGGGTTACATCAAGTTGTTTTTATGTTATTCCATCTTTATTATTATACCATATATTACAATACCATTAAGTTATTTTACATATAGTTACATCGTCTCATTTTTATTCAAGCGAAATTGAACATAATGCTAAAATATCTCTTTTTTACCATTTCTTTTAAATAAATTAATTACGCATTATTAGTTATGATCCATATGTCACTTTCTATATTTAAAAATTGACTTTAACTAATGCATATCAATTATCTCCATATAATAAAGATATATGGGGTAAGTCTCATATTCCCATATGAAAGTAAATCTAATATTTTGTGTAAGCACTTCTGTATCTGTAGCGTTAAAGAGGAGACAAAACTCATATGGATGAAAAACATAAAAATACTATAATGTTTTGAGAACAATATCTAGGTCTAGCTAGTGTTAGGAAAATTCCATCTATTCCCATTTAACACAGCAGGAATCTTGTTTAGCATATGAACATATTTTTGATTATTTTTAAATTAAAGTTCCCTCATTATGAGTAGAAGTATTAAGTATTTTTCCTAGTTGTAAAATATGGTACAGAATATATAGAGAAAGTATATTGAAAAGTAAAATATATTTGAATATGTAGGAATATTCTGTCTTGTTTGAGATCTAATTTGCATTGCACTGATAATATTTTCTGCAAAATTAACAGTTAAAATAAATGTTATTTATTTCAAGGTCAGTTCCACTATAACTGAATTAACAATCAATACAAGATTTGTGGTTCCTTTATACCAGGAAACGTTTACTAAAAATGACTAAGTAAAACTTTATGCTTTAAAATATTTATTTCTTATTGCTATCATATAGCAACTTTAAAAAAAATTCTTGCTCTGAATATACCTCTATAATTTCATTTTAAAATTGTGAACTGGCGTAACGCAGTTGGACAAGATGTAATTGCTGATTCAGTAAAAAGTTACAGGCTATTAAAATATTAAAATTAGGATTGTGTTTTTTACTTATAAACAATACTAAATAACTAATAAGGTAAATGCTCAACTACTTATATTTTATTTATCAACTATAATTTCAAAAATTACAATATCTTTTGTAACTGACGTAACATGCATCTGTGACTGACGTAACAGTATCAATTTCTTATGATATCAGTAATATTTGTAGTGAATTATTATTCCTTGATACTGTTATATAGAATCTAAAGTTTTTACTAATACATATGGACATCTAAAAATTTAAAATCCTCTGAAAATAGGCAATAATCTGAATATTTATTTTGAGGGCAAAAATGAAATTAATCTCAAGAGCCTTTTGCCATAGAAATATATACAATGCAGTGCAACGTATCTTACTCCAGCAAAATTATTATCTCAAATGATGTTTGTGTTTTCCCAGCATAAATATGTAACTCCTTGCATATGTTTACTTTTGGGGTTGTATCCTTTATTACAATCTCATACCTGCAGTGATTTTCTTTTTGAGATTCAAGCGATGCTAAGTAATTATACTATATGTTGATTTCAGTAAATGAAATTATGATTCGATTATTTTCGATCAATAACTAAATTAAAAAAATGGCCTACATCTAACACTTTTAATTTATATAGATCAGTCATAGTCCATTTCTACGCCTTGTACATTTCTTACGATTGGCCATAGTCAAGAATTGAAGTAATGTCTTTAAAATTGGAGGCCAGAATGTTTTCTTTTAAGTAAATAAATTGGAACAAAATCTCAATATTCTTGGAGTAAATAGTGATTTTTATACGCCCTTTGTCTCCTTTAATAGATCAAGGATGTTTGATTGTTTTTCCTTAAATATCTTAATTTTCAAATTATTTAAATCATTAAGAACGCCGGGTACCAATGCTAATTAAGTATAAATTAGTATAATCATAAATTAGTATAATCATTGCACAAATATTGATCATAATTAAAATTAAGTGTAAGAAACAAATTTCAAAATAAATGAAAAAAGTACTAAATGTGTTGAAGCAATGGCTTGATTTGTCTAAATTTACATTACTGGTATTATTACATATATGTTTTATTTGAAATAATAACAGTTGAAGAAAATAATAATTAAAAAAGAAAGTAATATGACTTTAAATAAAATAATATGGCTTTTAGAAACATAATATTACTTTATTATTTGCAACTAAAAAACTACATAATTTTACCCTAAGAAATTTGTAAAATTTAGTCATGCCCTTAAGATACGAAATTTAATTAAAAATAAACAATAGTTTTATTAAACAAAAAGAGTTCCATATTGAATAGCAAACAAACAAAAAAATACTAGCATTTTAACGTACTATAACGTTTACTCATAAAGATATTTTCAAGAGTGTTCTTTGCAAAACTCTCGGAAAGATTTTAACAAAGCATTTCAATATAGGTAATCATGTTTTCCTTGCATTTAAGATTTTTTTCTAGGCTCACGCATGGAAACCAATAGGGTTTTAATAAATAACCATTTATTTTCTAAAAGGGGTGCAGTCGTCGGGAACTTTTTTTCGAACTTACGTAAAGCACAATTTCCAAAGCACCAAAACAAAAGCAACTGCATTTTACAACCTATGTATGAAAAAAAAATGGAGTCGCGAAAAAAATAAATAAATAAAAAGCGGTAAAAAACATGCGAACAGAAGGTGAACAAGGAAAAAAAGTGGTTTCAAAAAACAATAAAAAAGAAAAATGAATTAGTAAATAAAAGTAGAATAAAAAATCAGCGACAGAGATATGCCAATTAATTATAACTCTTTGTTTTTGACATTTTGTAGTGGTAGATTATTATACGCAGCGTTTTTTTACTTGGTTTGGAGTATTTTTTTATGCATTCATGAAGCTTTTCCCCCCATCGAATCAAAGATGTCTATTGGAATTAATTAAAACGTCCCGGTATTATTTATTTTTTCCCTAGCAGGGATTTTTTTCTTTCATCACACATGGAACTGGATGTGTATACAAGGATATATCTATACATTTATCCAAATTCGGTGGGGAGAGGGGGAGGTATTTTTCCACGCTGCGCTTAAGTATCCATCGTCGCACAGCTTTAGTCGAACACAAAGGAACCGCAATATAAGTAAAAAAAAATGATAAAAAAATAAAAAGAATCACGGAAAAATATTAAAGAAAAAAATTAGGGAAAAAATAATTAATTAATTTCAACTTTGGTTCGGGCTGCTTCTGAAGTATGATTGAAACGTTCTAAGAACGAATTATCATTGGAGTTTTTAAAAACAAAAACTGGAGGTGGTTGAAAAGACTTCTATAATGAGAGATATGTATATGTTGATGATTTTTTCAACTTTTTCATCAACGAGGAGGCAGTACTAGTGCTTAAATACCAAAGTAAAGCGCAATTACTCTAAGGGGTGTGGCTGGGAATTAAGAACCTTGGAAAAAAATTCGATTAAAAACATCTCATATGCCAATAATCAAGGAGAAAGAAATTAAGAAAAATATTAAAGGATTAAATATTTTTGCGTAAAGAACTGACAGACTGTCAGTGGAAACGGTTTTAAGAATTTTTGTGATTAATTCCTTCCGTCTTAAATCTTTTTCCCTAACAGGGATTTTTTTTCAACGCATCTTTCCCCTTTTTATTTCTGACGTTTGTTTTGTCCACAAAGGAAATGGTTTAATCTTTTCGGATTTTCTGTAATCCAAGTAATAATTACGCCTTTCAAAGGGATAAGGCAACTCAATGATATGCTCAAAAACTGGCAAGAGGTGTGAAACGCATAAATTCTAAAATATATTTTAAGTAACAAAAATATATTTTTCTAATTAGTTGATTATTAAATTAATAATAAAGGCATATTTGTTTCTTCTTTTTGAAGTAGTATGTAGGATATATATATATATATATATATATATATATATATATATATATATATATTTGTGTGTGTGTGTGTATTTGTGTGTGTATATGTAAAGGGTGTTGTAAGAACGTCAAGCTTACCTGAAAGCGATTTACTAATTCTTCAGAGATGTTAGTGTGCACAGTGGAGCAATTCTATCCTATAACAGAATGTTGCATAATAACTTGTATAATGTTGCATAATAATATATACAATGTTGTTTGTATAAATTTTGAACTGCGATTATCTATCCTAACCTGTAAACTGTGGTTTCATAGTTATCGCCACTTCTCAGGGCAAAGCTAGCTATGAGATGAGCATTGAGCACAGAACTGCTTAAGTAGGAATTTTATAATTTTTCCTGGGTGCAACTTGAATATATCCCATGAGCTTAGATTTTTAGTAACGATGAACGAGGCTACAATAATATCTCACAAAATGCCTTAAAGAAGTTGAAGTAAATATATCTACCAGAAAAATTCTTAAGTTTTTACTTTATGGAGTTTTGTGCTTTTCCAATGGAGATTTCTTCTCCATGCCCGGGATGGCTAGAAATATATTTGTAATTTTCAATTAAGTAGGGCAAATGTAAAGTCTTTACTTTTCAATATTTTTTTTTCGAAAATTGATAGCGTTATTAAGAATAATTATCTCAGAAATTCTTAGGCAAATATTCATTTTTATTTCTCACTATTTATTTCTTACCGAATGGTAATATTTATAGGACCTTGTTAATCAAAATATTCAGTCAAATATATTTAATTTAATGCTCCTAAAAAGAAGTTTAGGGATCTGTTCTCGTTATACAAAATTATCTTCACGGGCAGATCTGAAGAATAAAACATCCTGGTCCCTTTTTTAAGCAAATTTACAAAAAATTGAAATCAAATCAATATACGCAAAATAAAAGAGTTAAAATTGTATGGGACACGTACTATTTATATATGCGAATATTAGAAGATATAACCAGTATTAGTTGATTACATGTATAAATTGAAAATATCAATAAACCCGTAATCTTTAAACCTGAAGACAGTAATTGATTCCAATATAGGCCAAAATGAAAGTGCTAACATTATATGGGAAGATATACCGTAGTTCTTATAATGTCGTAGATTAGAAGATATGTTTGTGTGTTAGTAGAAGATTACCTGTATTACAATATGAGTCTCAAAAATCTTTGCCAAAATAAAACAGATGACAAAAATTGAAAATATCAATGATTCCTGTTATCTTTATACCAGAAGGCCGTAATTGATTCCAATATATGCCAATATATATCAAAATATATGCCAATATACCTGTACTACTTATATTCTGGTAGATTAGAAGATACACCCGTGCATTTACAGAAGATTACTCGTACAACGTACAATATATGATTTTCAATAATTTTTGCCATAATAAAGCAATAGCATAATAATTTGAAAATATCAATAATAATAATGTTTAAACCTGAAGACCGCAATTGATATTATCCAATCAAAAATGCAATGTTAATAACATTTATTTTATATACATATCTTTATTATTCAAATCGGAAAAGATTTAATAAAAATCTTCTGCTGCATAAATACCTTGAATTTAAATCCCTTGCTAAGCGACATGATATCATTTGCTTAATAAATTGGTGGAAAAAAATATCGTCTGAATAATGCTATTTCTATGGAAAGTTTGGCGACATTTTCTTCAATTTAGCGACATTTTAAAAAATCTTCAAATTTATAGCCAAGTGGGACTGTAGAACTGCCAATCCGACTTAAATTGACGAAACATCATCACAATACTATTTTAATTATTTACCACAATTTTATCAAATTCGAGATATTTTTATGGACTTACAAATATTTTTATCAATTTGGTGACATTTTAAAAATTCGCTAAGTGAGTTACTAAATAGGGCGGTTGGACTGACAGGCAATTGCTACCGAAACATCATTTCAGTACTCTCTTCTGACAAAACAAAATACATTTCATTGATTTACCGTCGTTTTTATAAATTTGGGGACGGTAGAACTGCCAATCCGACTTAAATTGACGAAACATCATCACAATACTATTTTAATTATTTACCACAATTTTATCAAATTCGAGATATTTTTATGGACTTACAAATATTTTTATCAATTTGGTGACATTTTAAAAATTCGCTAAGTGAGTTACTAAATAGGGCGGTTGGACTGACAGGCAATTGCTACCGAAACATCATTTCAGTACTCTCTTCTGACAAAACAAAATACATTTCATTGATTTACCGTCGTTTTTATAAATTTGGGGACGTTTTCGTCAATTTGGCAACGTTTCAGAAAAGTTGACAAGTTAGCGATATTCCGCCAAATTCGTAGATCTGAATTTGCAGATCTGAAGAGAAAAATATCCCGATCCCGTTTGTATATACTAAATGAAAACACTAAAATTTTATTAGAGCATATACCCGTTCTACTCTTATTCTGTTTCAACAATCGGCTAAATGAATTTATTGGCTAAACGCAATATATGACTTTATTGGTTAAACACAATATATAAGTTTGAAAACTATTTACCAAAATAAATTAAAGTGATGTACTCAGTCCGTAATTTGTATAATTAAAATAAAAAACAAACCGTTCATTTATAAGATATATTTTTATATCCATATATTTATTATTCAAATCGAAAAAATAATAATAATAATTAACAAACACATTTAATTTAACTGCGTTGTTGAGCAACATAATATAAGATAGAATCTTCTTCATAAAATTGAAATTCTGATAATGAATAACCATTTTGATTTCTTAATACTTTTCATTGTTGAGTAAGAGCTTGTGAAAAATAAACCATGGTGATAGGTATTCCATTTAAATTCATGTTTCAAACATTCATGTTTTCAAACAATTCATGTGTTCAAAAAGTGACTGATTAGCGCAATAAACTCCCACAAATTCAAAGATATAATTTTGTTTCACTTTAACGTTTTAAACCAGCGATTTCCAACCTTTATCGTTTGGAGGAACCAAGGAGTAAGATAGAACTTCTATGAAAAGTTTCGTTTTTCATTCATATCTCGACAACCCCTGGTCTTAAAAACTCGAAACATGGACTAAATTTTAAATGGGGCTATTTCAATGCTACCCACAGAATTTCATTAAATTCTGTTCAGCCGTTCTCCCGTGGCGATGGCGATGAGACAAATGAAAGTTGCGTTTTTCATTAATATCTCAACAATCCCTGGTCTTAGAAACTCGAAACATGGACTAAATTTTAAGTGGGGCTTTTTCAAGGTTACTCACAAAATTTCATCAAATTCGGCTTAGCCGTTCTCCCGTGATGATGAGGCAAACAGACAAACAGACAGTTTTCAATTTTATTTAAATAGATTGCGTGTAAAATACTATTCAATTAACGTGACTTTGATAAAATTATATCTTCAATAAACTTATAATTATGACAATCGTTCTCATGTCATTCAGTAATCGAAAGTGATTGTCATAATTTGTATTCATTGTTTATTTTAGTTTTAAAAAATGCTCTAATATTGATCTGATCAGGGCCTTTGCTCAAGATCCCATGTTTTCTGGAAATAGATATGTATAATATGTTTACCGATTAAAATAATAATATTACATTTCTTATAATTCCTTCAAATTATTGGAGATGTATCATTCCCCGATACAGATATCATTTAAAAAGCAACAAAACATTCAAAGTCGTAGGTATTTAATTCGAATCTATACTGACGACAGTCCTTTGCACAACCTGACCTTGATTGTAGACAGTCCCGTTTTTTGCTCCCACGTTTGCCATAGCCCCTCAAAATTCTGACCTTTACAAAATGAGTTTTTTTTACATTTTACTGTCAACCCTCTAATAATTTAAAATCTATTGCCTCCCCTCAAAATTTGGCCGCTCTATCCATGGGCTTAATGGTACTAGTGTTTGAGATAGCCCTTGTTGTAGGAAACTAAAGCAGAGAGTGGGTTGACTACCTACACTGTTGGCAAAGAAACGAAGTACTAACCTACATTAATCCTCTACCCTCTATGAGGTGGTGAGGCGTAGCGAATAATTTATAAATTAATATTTTTTCTCATCAAGGGAAGGAGATGATACCGTTACTTTTGCTAACAGTTGTCTTCCCAAGAAAGGTAAGACATTCTTTGAAACCGGTTAATTATTGTTTCATTCTACTTATTTACGAACTACTTTATCCTGCAAAAAATATGAAAGACCAAATTTTTATAAATTCAGAGCACTCCTCGCGTTATCAAAAATTACTTTACCGTCGGCACTTCTTTCTGTTTCGAAACCATAAAACAGCATGAGATAGAACGCGAAACAGAAGCTATTTCTAGCAATCCAGAAACTAAATGGCGTAATAAATAACAAAAACTGTAATAGCGCTAGGGGGAGAGAGAATAAAAAGGGGGATTGCCTGCTACTGCAAATCCCCCCTTCATATTAACCAATCTCATCCAGTGTCCATTTCAGAGTTCCATACCTATTACAAACCACATGAAACAAAACTAAATAAAACCCAAGGTACTACTAGAAAAGGCCTAAGCACATCCGTTCGACCAATTACGGAACACCCTTAAAGTCGAAAAACAGGTGTTACTGGAAGCATCCAATCAGGAGCGAGAAACGGCAGCTTTGGAAGTTTGCGATAATGACATGTAATTTCTGTAATTGCCATAAATGCGATAATGCTTAAAGACATGGTCATTCCGATGTAATATTATATTCGAATCGCCTATCTCAGTGGATGATAAGGAAGGTATTTTATTTTTTTAGTTAATGCCTTTTAATTTGTGGCAGAAATAAGGCTGGGTTCTGTCCTTTTGATGGTTGATACGTTATGATTTGGCGAGGGGACAGAGGCATATTGAGAATTCATTATGAAATTATTCATAGATTGGACTGCTTTTGCTGTTATATCATACGACTGAGATCAAATAAATAAATTGTTATAAAAATAATTTTAATATAGTATAAGACACTTGGACTAATAAATGCAGCAATAGGTCAACCCATAGTCTAGACTGGTTATACGATCATTTTAGATCTTTTTAAGAAATAGAAAAGAGTAGCATCTATGATATATTTCTAAACGTCTTCTGTTAGTTTACAATTTCTGGCTGTAGTAGCTTTTACGCTCTTATATTTTCGCCAACTACAGGAAACGATATTCTTTGAGCAATGATTGAAACTTTTGTCAGTGGCCTATTACTCTTCTCAGTGGATGCCACCTTCTGCCCGGTGAATAGGGCTATGAATAATGTCCTTAGCATAACTTGTGTGAAGTAGATAAGTTAAATACTTTGCTAGATACAAAGAGTATTTCACTCGATGCTTACCATTGTGCAGTTATTACTAATAATAATGTCCTTCACTTTGATAAATGGGAAGTAAGTAAATTGAATTTCTTACAAGAACATATTAGAAGTAATGACACAACTGTGGCTGTGAGATTGACTAAGCTTGGACGAGAGAGAGAGAAAGATGATTTCTGTTCTTTTATGCTTCGCGAAAAATACTGGAAATTTTAGTAGATCTGCGGGATCCTATAAACATAAACAAAGTCTCTATGCTTAGCACAACCAGCCCCTATTAAGCTTAGCACATCAGCCCCTATTAAGCTTAGCGCACCATGCATATCTTTGAACCGTTCTTGAATTATAAGTCATCGTCTTGACTGAATTATAAGTCATCATCTTGACTTTTCTCAGAAGATTATTCTAAGCTGCCCCGTCCCCCTTGGAGCAATACTTCTCTAATTTTTTTATATTTAGCACCTCAAAATCCATGTCCAGACAATCGATTCATCCCAATTTCGTCCTCTGAGTCTATTTCCCGATCGGTGTGAAAATAAAAATTTTCTTTTAAGATTATGTTTTTATTCATTGTTAGTAATTACCCTTCCCATTGATTTTGTCAATTTTAATGTATGCAATTAAGTCAGAATATTTGTATAATTCAAAATTGTATCTTCTTCTCAAAATATTATTTTTTCTGAACTCCACCAAAAATCCTTCACAAAATTTTTCGTTCATGGATACAAAGATATTTTTTTCATCATGTTCTGTGAGAGACCAGATTTCTGAAGCACAGATTAATGTAATTTATATAACTGTGTTTCTTTCTTCTCCGAGTCAAATGGGATCTGAAAAAATTTATTTATCCATAAAAACAGCGTTTTTAACACTTTACAACATAGTTGAAAAGTGTTTATGACTTTGTTCATTCTGTCTGTCTGTCCGTCCGTTAGTACGATAACTGCAGTAAAAATGACTTTATCAAAATGAAATTTAAGTATGTTGTTCAGACGGTCTGTGGGACCTATGGGGATATAAATGAATAATATCACCCAAGTAGTTTTGGATAGAACCCTGGTTGAAAAAATGAAATGCATTGAACCCTATGAGATCTAATTTTTCAAACATTTTTTAAGCAAATTTAAAATTCACAAACTGCTTCGAAAGTTTTAGAAAATATTCAAATTATCCCATAAAATATATAAAAAAAATTTCAGCAAAATATATTCAGTAGTTTTTTAAATAAAAATTAAAATAATAATTACATCTTTTATATGAAGAGATCACGTGACCCACTTCAAAATAAAATATGGCATCCATCTTGTGTCAAAATCGTGATTTTTAAAGTTCTTTTTAATTCATATTTAGTGTTGTATCCGTCCTAAAAACGCTTTATTTTTGCTCAAATTCTGTGCATCTACGTACTGAAACAATGCAATTACAATATATTTGAGTTTGAATGATTATCAAACTTTGATTATTTTTACAACGAAGCCTAATTTTCACTTATAGAGAATGTAAATGCGATAAGATGTAGAATGAGTTGTATAAGCATTGCTGCATTTCTTTAACGCAAAATTACTTAGCTCATGGAGTCTGCAATATAGATGATATGAATGAAACATTCATTGATTTTACACAGAGAATCAGACGATTTTTTCGATGAAGTTTTAAGCATAGAGGTAAACTACTTGTACTTCCATGGTTTTAAGTTTATAAATAAAATTAATTATATTGTAATGTGATGAATGAAAGGAATAGAAAAATGTTCGTGAATGGAATTCTGTTTTTATATAGAGGAGATTTATATTTCTATGACATCATTTGAATAAAGTTCATCTGTTTTCGATGAAGTTTTCAAATATAATAAATTATTGTAGTACTATGGTAATTTTAAAAATATTATCGAGGAATGTATCGCATTTTAGAGATGTTTAAACCAGGCAATTTATATTTCAATGCCGTCATTTGAATGAAGTTCATTTTTTTCGATGAAGTTTTAAGTTTTCAAATATAATAAATTAATGTATTATTGTGATAATTTTAAAAATATTACCGAGGTATGTATCGCATTTTAGAGATGTTTATATAAAATTGCATTAAAGTTCGAAAGTGTTTCATAATCAATGCTTTATGCATGATTGATCTTTCTTGTTTGAATTATAAATAGTCATTTCAAATATAATAAGATATAACTTTAAATCTCGTTAACAGATTTAGAGGATGAAGTTTATATGATAGTGCGATTTCGTAAAGTTCCATAAAGTTTCTAAATTTGATAGTTTATATTTGACATTTATTTAGCAACAAACAATTTTAAATTTACCAATTTTCACTTTTAACATTTATCAGCAATCAATTTTAACAATTGATAAAAAATTAATAATAACATTTAGTTTTACATTTAAATTTTTAGTGGATTCATGTTTTTACGCGAATTGAAAAGCAAAATAAGTTGCGAATATTTTTTTTAATTATGTGTGTGTGTGTGTGGTGGTGGGGGGGATATTCAGAAAATAGGAAAATTGTGAATATTCTTATAATTTTAAATGATAAGACTTGTTAAATTTTTTATAGAATAAATGGTTGAGGCTATGTTTTAAAGTAACAGTCCGTTCACAAAATGAAATGAATTTTGAATATTTGTTGCTGTTTTATTGCAAATATCAGGAAAACCTCCCCAAAGTTACAAACATTTAAATCTATTTAAAAGTCTGAATTAATCAGATTTTGCCTATAATGTTATGCTCTGCTGCATTACAATGTCTCTACAGGTTCTTTATAACACGCGTTCCTATTCAATCGCAATATATGTCCCACCCCTTACAGGTAATCCAATCCAGAGTAAAACCACACAAGCAGCTCGATACTACATCCATCCGTCAGTATTCGGCTGTCACTTGTTGATACGCTTTCCCATATAAATAACGACCTATTATCTACCAGAAAAAAAAATTCCGAAAGGTTATAAAAAAAAAGAAATAAAACACTTCAACCTTCAGAAAATTAGACAGTTTCAGCTACCGATCTCAAATCGCCAATCCCCCTGCCTTCCCCTTAGCTGTAATGGGGATTTTTTCTTAGAATGTCATTTTTGGAAACTTGATTTTTGATTGATTTCATCTCATATTTAGATTCGGATTCGCAAATTATAGCTTAGATGGAGAGTGGGCCATTTAAATTCTTCCACCGAATTAGGCAGCAAAGGAAATGGCTAACGTTTTTTAATGTTTTTCGTGTGCAAAGATGCGATTTTCTTTCTTTTTTCGTCTCCGGAGTATGTTTATCGTTCATATCAGGAGGTGGAATCGCTCGCGAAAATTTCACGCGATTTGAAGTCGCGGTAAGTGGTGTCAAAGGTTGGCGATGAATACTGTGGACGAAGGAGCGGCTGTAGGGTGAGGCTTGCTGATTGGGCAGAGTATGGGGATACCTTTAACCATACACACGAACACAGACATACACCACCTCAAAAACTTTCTATGGCGATTCAAACATGCAAAACATTTAAATCTACGAAAACCTCGAATTGGAACTGGAAGTTTTGAATCGGAATAGATATCTTCTGACGTTGCAATATTTATCTTGCATATTAATTTATGTGTAGAATATAATAATATTTTATTTTATTTCGATCTTTGAAAATACAGGTATTTCGGACCTTAAATTAAGGCCTCGCTCCAAGTAGTGGATAGAGAATTGAATTCGTTTTTTTTAACCTCACATTAAACGCTTTCCAAACTAAGTTATTTCAGCGGCATAAACCTCATACTCTCTTATTCCTGTGTAGATGTTTGGTTCATCTCGATTTCAATTCATACAATAGAAAATTTGCAATTGTATTTTACCGTCAAATTTCTTATTTACATATTTCTTTTTCTTTAAACCTATCAGTCGTCATCATTACTCAGCAGTCGTCCAGGGCAAGCCACCGGGTTGCGAGAGATTCTCTTGGAATTTTTCACTTTAATTTTCTAAGAATATTTTTACTATTAAATATTTCATAGTGGAAATATTCTAAGCAGAATAATATTCATCAATACGTCGAAAAGCTCAGTACCAGAACGACTACATAATACATATCTGTGTAGCACATGTCGGTGATATAGCAACATTTAAATTTTTATATGAATCACACACTTCTCAGCTGACTTCTATGGTGAATTACAATGGATAAATGTGTTTCTCTCTCAATATTTTTTTTTCTAAATCAATATCAGTAAAACCAATTTAATAATACAGTAATTCATTTTATACTGAATGATATTATACATTGTTGGTGAAAAAAAAAACTGTCAAAACTGCCCCCGTGTTCACGCGGAGTACGATCAAGTTAAACATGTGGGTCCGTAAGTCCTTTCGAGAAGTTGGTGGTTGGGGAAGGAGCGTACTGTCCCTGTGGATATCTCCCCCACTGGGTTCCGGTTTAAATTGGGTGGTACTTCAAAGCCGTCCCAATCTGTTATCTTACACCATTCTGGTAGGTCGGACGGTCTGGGTCTCAACAACAACATTATTGATGATACGAATGGTATATATCAATGAAAATCAGCACAAATTAATTTAATGATGTTGGTCTGAGGAAATTACAATATGCCACACGATTTAAGTAGTCCAGTGATTGACAACTTATTTATATGCAATTGTATATTTGTCAGCATGCCACACGGTATACATAAATTTACTAATACGCCTTATGATTATGCCATGATTACATATTAATACTTATGCTAGTTTAATATATGAACTTAAAAAAAAATTAATTATAAATGTATTTATAAGTAAATTTGTTGGGACCAGGTCCTCATCTTATAAAAACATAATTTTTATAAAAACATAATCTTCAGAAAAACATAATTTTCATGAAAACATAATTTCATAAAAACATAATTCTTACAAAAACATAATTAAGCGGTCTCACAAAGTTGAGAAACACTGGCCTAGTGCATCATCAACGTTGCGCTGCTATTTATGGAAACTTTTTGGGTTATGAATCAAACCCGGGTCTTGCAACCTCATAGCAAATACACTCGTAAATATACTATCTAGGCGAAGTAAGATACTTTCAAGCTTCTTCCAACAGAGAAGAATATCATACTATACTCTTATGCCATTAGGTAGGTTCTATGAAGATAACCTCATCTTTATGTTTCCATACCATGGTCACTTCATTTTTAACACTTTCCAGCATAGTTGTAAAGTATTTATGACGTTGTTCATTCTGTTTATCTGTCTGTCTGTCTGTCTTTCCGTTCGCACGATAACTGCCGTAAAAATGACTTTATCAAAATGAACTTCTGTATGTTGTTGAGACAGTCTGTGAGACATATGGGAATAAAAATGAATAATATCACCCAATTAATTTCGAATTTAACCTGGGTTGAAAAATGAAATATATTGAGCCCTATAGGACTTAAGTTTTCAATAATTTTTTAAGTTAAAATTCCCAAATTGCTTTAAAAATTTTAGGAAATATTCAAATTATCACATAAAATGTGGAACAAAATTTCCAGCAAAATATGCTAGGCAGTTTAAAAAAAAAAAAATTGGAATAATAATTACACCCACGGCATTTGCCGGAATAATAATTACATTGGAATAATAATTACACCCACGGCATTTGCCGGGGGCGCGGTAGCCCATTGGTTAGCGCGCTGGTGTTGCACTCGGTAGGCCCGGGTTCGATTCCAGCCACTGCCAAAACTGCCGCCGTGTTCATGCGGAGTACGATCACGTTAAACATGTGGGTCCGAAAGTCCTTCCGAGAGGTTGGTGGTAGGGGAAGGAGGGTACGGTCCCTGTGGATGCCTCCCCCACTGGGTTCCGGTCTAAATTGGGTGGCACTTCCCGACAGTCCAAACAGTTACCTTACACCTTTCTGGTAGGTCGGATGGTCTGGGTTTCAACAACAACAACCCACGGCATTTGCCGACCGCCCACTTTGCTGCTCTATGCCCAAGGATGAGCCGGACGGTCTGAGCTTTCGACCCACGGCATATGAGCCAACGGCCCTACCGTGCTGAAAACACCGGTTCTCGTTAGATCACCGAAGTCAAGCAGCATCGGGCGCGGTTAGTACTTGGATGGGTGACCACCTGGGAACACCGCGCGCTGTTGGCACATTTCGGATGCGGTAGCCCGGTGGTTTGCGCGCTGGGTTTGCACGCTGCCTCATAACTTCCACCGTGTTCATGCGGAGTACGATCACGTTAAACATGTGGGTCCGTGAGTCCTTCCGAGAGGTTGGTGGTAGGGGAAGGAAGGTACGGTCCCTGTGGATGCCTCCCCCACTGGGTTCCGGTCTAAATTGGGTGGCACTTCCCGGCCGTCCAAACAGTTACCTTACACCATTCTGGTAGGTCGGACGGTCTGGGTCTCAGCAATCCAAGGCATATGAAGGGATCACGTTACTCATTGCAAAATAAAATATAGCATCCATTTTTTTCCCGTGTGTAAAGATCGCGATATTTAAGGAACTTTTAAATTTATATTTGGTGTTGTATGCGTCACAAAACCGCTTTATTTTTGCGTATTATCTGTGTATCTAAAATTTATGCCAACGCAATTACAATATTTTTTTTATTTTAAATGATCACTAAACTTTGATTATTTTTACAATGGAGCCTAATTTTAACTTATGCAAAATGTAAACAAATCAGGAGATTGTAAGTTGAGTTGTATAAGAATTGCTGAATTTTTTTCCGCAAAATTATTTATCTCTGAACTCTGGGAATATAAGTGATAAGAATGAAATATTCGTTGATTTTATATAGATAAGCAGACGATTTATATTTCAATAAAGTTTTAAGTTTTCAAGTACAATAAATTACTGTGTTAGTGTGATAATTTTAAACATATCACCGCTGAATGTATCGCATTTTAGAGATGTTTAAAGAAAATTGCATTTTCAGTTGAAAAGTGTTTCATAGTCAATGCTTTACTCACGATTGATTTTTCTTGTTTATTTCTAAATCTTGTTTATTATCCATTAAATTTGTAGCAGCACGATAGCTGCCACAGACAGACAGACAGACGGACGGACATCCATCTAAAATACTCGAAACTTGTTTAGGAGATTGTAACACATATATTTGGCATCAAATTCTCGAAATTGAAAATTTGTGGGAAAACAATACTTATACTATAGTATGAGAATGTAAAAATCATTTTACAGCTCAAACGGTAAAATTTTTTGTTACTGGAAAACAAAATTTTTGAAAAGAAACTTGAAAAAAAAAGACATTTAGACCATCCATTAGTTTTTTAGAAGCAAGTACTAACAATTCCATTTTTTTTACCGTAAATGTCTAAGTTAATAAGAATTTGCAATAAAAAGTGAAGAAAATAAGTTCATGAATGTATCAGTTAAATTAAATCTACAAAATATCACCATAGCATAAATAATCTTTCCAGATATCTTTTCCAGGATTTTAGCAACATATTCAGTAATGAGGTCATCTTCGGTTCATCTCTAGATAAAAACTCATAAAGTAACAAAATATAGAAATATTTGGCGCTCCCTTTGAAAAAGAGGAGCATTGCTCTGCCTAAATAGATCTATATATCGATACTTCATTGCGCATGCGCTGTAAAATATGTGTCAAGCTGTCAAATACAGATTCGCCTATAGGAACAAAAGCAGAAAAACGCGCACAAAAAATACATTTCTTCGCAACTCTTGTATCTCAAGTATGTCCACATGTCCGACCTTAAAGACCAGCTGGCGCCTGTTTAACATGCTTCTGTATCACACGAATCTGAAATAAAAAAAAAATAAAGAAGACCATGCCATACAGAACGCAAACGAATGCGCATTCATTGCTGGAACTCTTACAAACCTCTATAATACAGAGAAAGGATCACAAAAGATCGGAAAAAATATATTTCCGAGTGATCCAGAGGATGCCTTGACGTTTTAGGGATGACCGATGAAGACGGATGACCCCTCCCCAGAGGGGGGCGGCTCGATTCCTGCCAAACGTTCGAAACCGTTCGATTTGTTCTGGAGTGACACTCTCTTGAGAGATGTGACACAGTAGGGTGAGCGTCGGAATCACGACAGATGTCGAGACACGAAGAGTGTCCCTGTTGCCACATGAGAAGTTCGAAATTCGTGGGGTCTTCTCCGATATTTTTTAAGACTGTCCCATGCGGATGAGTTTTTATTCTTAACAGTGTGTGTCATGGGTGTCGAATTTTTCTTGATACAAAGCTTTATAGAAATCCAATATTGCCAATTGGGATGGAATAGGCAAAACTACGACACCCAAATAGGGTGAAAAAGGTATTTATTGCGGGTTAGACTTTCTATTTTCTCACGCATCAACGTATCCCAAATTATATTCCGTGTTAAAATCAAAAGCTAGAATATAAAGTATTTTATTCTTTAAAATTATATATTTTTTTTATTTAATGTACAGTTATTTGAGAATGTTACTCACGAGGCTAAATTCCAAATGAACGATATTTTAATAGCTCTATGTATCCGAATTTTTATTTTGCATTGAATTCAATAACATTAACTTTTCATGAATTTCGAATTTTTAAAATTTTTAATTTTGCCCTTTATCTGGAAGCTAAGACGGTTCGAAGGAGAAACAAGATTTTAGTTAAAGTGAAAGTGCTCGATAATTAAATAAAGTCGTTTTGAATTTTTTTTTAATTATTCATTTGTATCTTCATTCCAATTAGAATTTTTCAAACAGTTGGATTTTTTGTGGACCTAAAAGATAAGACGAATTTATTGAGGCCAAAACCGAGATTTTGGCTAGAGTGGAAGAGCTCTAAAATTTTGAAAAGTTATTTTGAGTATTTTGATTATTTCTTCGGTCCGTTGCCCCTAATTTAAATTTTCGAAAATTTTGAATTTTGTCATAGTTTCGAAGTTGAGATGGATCAAATAACACCAAAACCAATACTTTAGCTATAATGGAAGTGCTGAATAATCTTTATATCACCAAGTGTATATTATATAATTATCAATCCATTTTCGTATTAAATGCTTATTGATTTGTTAACTCATAAGTTCATAATAGTTTGAAATAAATGACACACATAATTTAAAATTTTAATTTTTAATTTAATCTTTATTTTATTTTTCATTACGATAACTGGTCAGAAATACTATACTTTGAATTTTGTACCAAAAAACTATCAACTACTTTTCTTTGAATTTTATATAGTAATATTCTGGATTTTTTCCCAGTTAAAAATAAATAGCATGTCTCTATATTGCAATTTTGGCACAACTATAAGAAGCAAGAAATATTATTTAAGTAGAACTCTCAAGTAAGGCGTTAAAGTACAATTTTTCTTCAAACTGGATTTTCGCCTGGATTATGATTCTACTATGGCCTATTCTAAACTATGTTGCAAAATTAGTTTGATGTAAATCGTCTAGATAGTACTAGACTGTTCTATGGAACAGGACAAACACGTGTTCGAATTTTATGGAATGATAGTTTAAATCACATATTTAACAAATGTCGTAAGGTTATAGATCAACTGTTAATAGGACATTATTAAACACTCAGTGGTAAAACTTCACCAATACTTCACTTTGAACATGCAATATTTTTCATGCAATATTTCTCATGTAATTTTACTCATGGCAGATTTGCTCTTTGTGCTAGTGACCAAAGTGTGTTAGTATTCAAGATTTTGATTCATTTCGTAAATTAAAAGAAGTAAGATAAATATAGAAATATCAAGATTTCAGGGGCTGCAATTACAGCAGGGCCGTAGAAATAGTAGTTGTATTAAAACACAACAGTCCTGAAACAGGGGCTCACCAGAAATAAATTACGGGGCAGAGAGGAATAAATTAAAATATGAAGTTTTATTCTTAAATTGCTGATTAAAAATATTTTAATTAATTATAACTAAATACTGTACTTTTTATTTGATTATTATAATTATATGTGTTGGATCAAAGTTTACCCACTATTAATCATTAGCATCTGTAAACTCATATAAGTATTATATATGTCATTCTGTATAAATTACTATAAAATTAGTAACAAATAGTTAGTTGTATATCTTTATTTATAAGCTGATGGTTGGTTGTGAAAATCAATATAGTTGATGGTTGGTTGCAAAAATCCATATAGCTGATGGTTGGTTGCTATACATCAGTATTAATATATAATAATTACAATTGATTGATTGGTTACTATACATTAGTATTAATATATAATAATTATAATTGATTTTTATGTAAGAATGCGATTTGAGTTGTTAATTAATGGAAGAAAAGTTCGAAAATTTCAACGTTAAGTATTTTCTCTAAAACTACTCATCAATTGATTTTGACTTAATAATGTATATTACAGTGAATCCCACAATAATAAAAAATAACTTTAAATGATACTGCCTAAATTTAACTTTTTATACTTTTAACTATTTTGAAATGAAATACTATATAAATTGAGGCGTAGCAAATGTGAATAGCGCCCGGAATCAAGTTGTAAAATTGCCGCCAATCCCTATACACATGCAAAAATTAAATCCAGAAAAAAGTATATAAAAAATTGTTTAATTTATGAAGTTCATACATATACTATTTGCCTATTAATTTATCATTAAAAAGATCATCTAATTAAGCTTTTTAGTTTTCAATAGTCCCAGGACCCTCCCCCCCTATTGGCGATTGATTTTGTTCGCCTGTAATCCACAGGGTCTCCGACAGGGAGGGGTCCTTAAAAGAAAGCTTCACATAGTGGCCCAAGCTGAAAACATCTGATGTGGGCAGCACATAACTTTCCCTGCAGACTTATATACACATTCTCTTATTTTAATTAAATTTAATTCACTATTAATTCAATTTTCGTTCTCATTTGGTAACTGGATTCATTTTAAAAGGTGGCGTAGAGAAAAAAAAAAAAAAAAAAATATCTCGAGAACGGCTAGTCCTAGTGTAATGGAGTTGGTCTTATTCTTTTCTTCGTTAAAAATTGCGTATAAAACAAGCATTTAATGGATATATTTCAGCATACGTAGTTTTTTATTTTAGATTTTGTCGATTTTTGCGGGACATTTTGCAAAAAAAGGCAGGTTATTTTTTCCGAATCATACCAAAACCTAATCAGCACCAGGGTTACCCACAAGCGACTTATCTACCAAATTTTGTGAAATTCAGTCTATTAGATTTTGAGCTAGAATGGATACAAGCTTTTGCGGGCCATTTTCACAGAAAAAGGCGGGGTTTTTTTAGCCCGAATCGTACCCAAAACTAATCAGCACCAGATTCGCCCACAGGTGACTTACCTACCAAATTTTATGAAATTCAGTCAATTACTTTTTTAGTTAGAGTGGATACAAAATCTGCAGAGACAGACACACACACAGACGTCACGCTAAAAATAGTTTTTTCGTATTCTAGAGGTCTCGAAACGTGTAGATCCGTCGAAAACTCGAGTTGTGATTTTCTACATGATTCCAATACTTTCCCTATACATTACCATGTATTGTAGGGAAAGTAAAAAGGGATAAAACGTAGAATATTTGTTAAAAAGATACATTAAAATATATTTAATTATTCCATTTATTGTTTTATTCTATGATTTTAACAAATATTTTACATTTTATCTATTTTACATAAATGAAACTTATTGATATTTGCAGCTCAACAAAATGAACCTTATTAAAATTTGTGTGCCTGTCTTTTAGAAAAGATTTTTCTTCAATATCCTAATCCATCCCAATAGGGGTACCTGCCCCAGGAGCAAGTGCCCCATATGACCCTTCATCCCTTGAAAATGCCTCTGTATGTGAATAAATTGATGATCATCAGTATAACCACAAGTCAGTATAACCACTAAACTAAAAAAAAATCATTAAAAAAATCTGTAACTACGCAAAAAGAAGTAATTTATAAATATTTCTCAAAAAGAAATTTTTCAAGCAAATTTTATATCACAACTAAAAATTGAATATTTTAATTAGAGGGCTGCACGCCCCTAAATCCCAGGATTATAGATTTTTGTCGAAATCTTAGGGATTATCATCCCTAGTTTTGTTTAGCTAAAGTGGGAAATACAATAGTGTCCAGGACGAAATTTGTAAAAAGTGAACCTAATTTGTACCGAAATCTGCAATATTTGACTTCGCTAGCTATACTTTGAAATTTACAAACGGTATTATGCAGACTCACTGCTCTTCACTTGCCCGAAAAGCTATTTATCACTCCAATAAAATCCGTAATGCCCTGACAAACATCAACACAAACAACTTTTATCCATTTCCATATACACGACCCCTCAACAATGAAATACAATCAAAGCGACACGATTTAACAAATCTAACTTAAGTCAAATACACCTCCAACAGAAGGAACGAGAGAAAAAACGAACGAGAGTACGGAAATCTTAGCTCGTTCAAGAATCATTTATCACCATATTTCCCGCTACCAGAATTCTCCCCCTAACAGAGAAAAAAACTCATTCCGACTATATCCCGCTCATTCGGCATCTCACTGCGAATCTTGGCCGCGAGTCCAACGATCTCTTTCCGCCGCAGATAACACGGGACGGCGCGGTCTCCGTTTCGGCTGTATCTGTGATTCAATCGTAGAAATTCCGCTCGCCGCTGAGTCACAACGATGATGATGACGATGAGAGGGGGATTTAGTTATCGATTAATTGACTGGAGACTTTCCGCCGTAGAATTATGTGCCTGTGCTTAATAATCGACATATGTATAGCAGGAATAATTTTGCTTAGGGTTTAATAAATTGGTGTGTTTAGAAAACACGAGAGGAATCATTTGATTAAATACAAATGTATAAAAATTGCATTGCTGTTTCATATTTTATCTCTAAGTGATATATTATAGAAACGGCAAGTGTGTATTAATAAATTATCAAAGATGAATATTAAAAAAGTGCTAAAATGATATTATGTCTAAATTTTTGAATTTTTAACTAGCAAATATTTTTAAATGAAGAAAAAATGCTTTTTTTTTTTTTAAATATGCATGTTTTGTGTGTGCACATTCGAAATATTTATTATTAATCGAACTTATTACTAATTTAAAAAAAATTACCTCTACGAATAATTGTAAATAGATGGTCATTTCATGATAGCCATTTCATGTGCACAATTTTGATTTAAAAATAATAAGTACAATTTAGAAGAAGTTATATGATATACTTAACGGTCTTAACGATTCAAAATTTTTGATATAGAAAGGTGAAAATTATAAAAATAAATATTCTTATTAATATCAAATATATCAATCTTTAAGTATTCAAAGTGAAAAATTGATTCATTGCTACTTTTAAGGAGTTATTATGAACTAACTGTTCTTGGGATATAAAAGATTTTATTTCCCTCAAGGTAAGCAAGATGTAGCCCCATTTAGGGCGACATCGCACAAAATAAAAATCTGTTCATTTGTATAAATAAGTTGGCATCACGTCTGATGTTATACGTCTGTGTCACGTCTGATTTAATTTTGATCCTGTTATGAATTTGAGTTACGCTTGGTGACACATTCTCGACTCCATGCAATTCAAGTCTCTGTAAAGTTATCTTTGACGTCTTCATCTTTAGGATTATGCTTGATTGCTACCCCTTTCCCCTTTTTTCGATTTCTGTAATTAAATTGTAATTTAATATGCTGCTCTTTTGTTGTTGAAATTTTTGAAACTCTAAAAAAATAGTTTACGGTTCATCCTTGTCTAAACGTAGATTCTTTTGTAAATTGTATTTATGCAAATTTTGTCGCTATATCTGGTCTATATATGAACGATTCAAATTTTATTTCCGTGTAGCCACTGATGAAGAGCGTACTTATGCTCGAAAGCGCTCTGGCCCTTTTTTTAAACTTTTGTACGTCTTATAGGAAGTAAAATAAAGACCTTCTGTTGTGGATGTGTGCTTAATTTTTGTTATCTGTTCATTTGTTTTTTAGAAACGCAAGTCCAGCTCTTGCACACTGTGTCTATATGACTACACTGTAAAAATATGAACCCATCTGCTCTAGATGGATGAAAAATTCAGCTACCCAGTAGGAAACAAAATGTTTTCTTGTTACATAGAAAATTTAAGGAAAAACTTTCTTTCCTTTATGCTTACAGCTCTAGGATTTAAAAATCTGATGTGGGCAGCACATGACTTTCCCTGCAGAATTAATTTCATATTTTCTTTATTTTTTTTTAATAATTCGTTAGATTGAGTTTACTTGCACCAAATAACACTGAATTTGCATTTTTAATTCAATTTTTGTTTTTATTTGGTAACTGGACTTTTTTCCAATAGCGGCGTAACAAAAATGCAAGAAATTTCAAATATCTTGAAAATGGTTAGTCCTAAAGTTTAATGGAGTGTGTTATATTTTTTTCCTCATCAAAAATTGCGTATAAAACAAAAATTAATTTGATATATTTGAGCATATATAGTCTTTTTTTTTCGATTTTGTCGAGTTTTGCTGGCCATTTCGTAAAAAAAGGTAGGTTGTTCTATTACAAATTGTACCAAAATCTACAGCACCAAAGTATCCCACAAGTAACTTATCTACCAATTTTTGTGAAATTGGGTCAATTAGTATTTTAGCTAGTGTGGATACATGAAATTTTTGCGGGCCATTTCCGAAAAAGATGCAAGTTGTTCTTTTCCGAATCGTACCAAAATATAATCAGTACCAGCGTCGACCATAAGTGACTTATCTACCAAATTTTATGAAATTTAGTCGATTAGTTGAGTTAGAGTGGAAATATACAATCTTTGCGGGCCATTTCGTAAAAAAGGCAGGTTGTTCTTTTCCGAATCATATCAAAATATAATTAGCACCAGGGTGACCTACAAGTAACTTATGTACCAAATTTTGTAAAATTTGATCAATTAGTTTTTCAGTTACATGGGATACAGGCAATTTTTGAGGGCCATTTCGCAAAAAAGGCGGGTTGGTTTATTCCGAATAGTACCCAAAACTAATCAGCACCAGGGTCACATACAAGTGACTTATCTACCAAATTTTATAAAATTCGGTCCATTAGTTTTTGAGTTAGAGTGGATACATACTTTGCACAGACAGACACACACACACACACACACACACAGACATCACGCTAAAAATAGTTTTTTCGTATTCCAGAGGCCTCGAAACGTGTAGATCCGTCGAAAACTCGAGTTGCGATTTTCGATATGATTCAAATACTTTCCCTATACATTACCATGTATTGCAGGGAAAGTAAAAAGTGGTATTGGATTATTTAGAAGTTCTACTGTTCTTTTTATGATCAGAATTAGTTTAAAGAATATTTTGATCAAATTCGGGTATGCATGCATATTTCACCCATACCCGAAATTCAAAATCGTTCTTGTGAATCTGAAAGCCATATCGTTTGGAGGCAGATTGGCCAGATCAGAAGAGTTCAATATGGACAGAATATCTGTGTTCGTGACTTAAAGAAATTAATTGCCAAGATTTTTCCTGACTGGAAATCATTGGGTCTTCTAGAAAAAATATTTACTTTATCTACCGGAAAAATTTCTCAAAATGTTTTACAGTGTATGCTAAATTCTTTTATGGAGCATTTTGGGGAATAAATCAATGGAACCTTTAGGGAAATATCTTTATAATTAATCTGTAAGGGGGATAAAAATAAACAGTGCTATTAAAAGAAAAACACTGCTCATTTTTTTACATTTAAATATAATTTTCCAAGAGATTAAACTTTCAAATTTTAGCTTTAAGTCGACAGACGTGCTCAAAGTTAATTTTAGACACACACACACATATATATATATATATATATATAATATTTAAATAGAAAATGCGAAACACATGAAAGTAAAAATTGAACGCAAAGAATGAAAAGTACCCCCAATTGGATTTAGATATTATATTTGTAGAAGATATATTAGATATTATATTTGTAAACTAGGTACAAGGGCAGCATCGCGCCATGTAGTATCGTTTACATTAGGGGTTTTTAAGTTATATCAACCTGTTTTAAATTACAAAGCTTTTACTTCTGTATAATATATATATATATATATATATATATATGTATTTATATGTAATAAAATATGATAATCGAATGTGATAGAATAGAGAGAAGTTGTAACTCAAAAAACCCTAACTTAAAATATGCCTACAAATTAAAAAGAAGTAATTAATAGAGGATCATCAATCATGAGGAAAATAAAATGCATATTTCTAGTCATTTATGAGATCTGTCTATTTATGAAACCTTTAATATATATATATATATATATATATATATATATATATATATATAATACCTATTTCACCCATACTTCGCGCATTCTCAGTGTCTATTGGTCATTAAATGCGGCAAAGTTCGAAAATTATATATATATATATATATATATATATATATATACAGAGAATTATCAACAATGAAGACATCCGTATTGATTTTGATAGGACATTTCTACAACAAGCATATCTACAGCAATACCCCATTCCTTTTATGCTACATTATATTAATAATTTCTATGGTAATAATAATGCATATTGTTCAAAGTTAAAATCAATTTTATATCAATTTGGTCGATGAAGGTTCGCATACTATGAATAACAGGACCGCAGAAGGATAACACGCAGATATATACAGGTCATTGTAGTCTGAAGGACTAGTTTGCCATCCAGTAATGGACTTCATCTTATCATTGGACTTTCCTTTTTCAACGGTCTTGTGATGATTGTTATTGTCACTCCGGAGGTTGGCTTCAGCCAGGGCTGGCGTACAGGAGTGCAATGTAGCGGCAATTATGACATGCATGTTGACAACTGGGGTGTAAGGTCCCAACCCCTTACCGCCATTAAGTAAGCTCCTCGCTAAGCCTTCCTTCTTTTTTCAAATTTTAAATGATTTTTATACTTTTTATATTTATATATATATATATATATATAAGGATATAAACAAGAAGAAAAAATAAGCGAGAACAGGAGTGACCATATGATTTGCATAGAATGGCTGGGGTGGATTGCGACACCCCTTTCCCGCTTAAAGCAGCTTTTACGACCCGGGCAACGCTCACGGCACCAATGTAACTCAATGGTCAATCTCCCACATGTGCAAAGACAGAAGCACCCGAACGGACAAAAGAGCAAAGATGGAACCAAGCATGGAAGAGATACACCTTACTATCCAGCATGAAAACACAACATTTTATAAGGGAAAGTCGCACATGCGCGAAAAGACTTCAAGATGATAGGATCGCAGATATGAAAATATATATGATTAAGAATTCTCATTTAGAATCAAACAATGTACAATTTCTTTCTTTGAAAAAGGAATAGTAATAATGTTGTAAAAAATATCTAGGGTAATTTCTTTTTAATGCATCATTTATTATTTTATTACATTCATGAATGCAGTCTTTTTTAAAAGTACTGTAGTTTCTGTTTCTTCTGAAGTACCCGATAATAATATTTCTGAATATATTTTTAGTGAGGTTTGAAAAAAATATATTCAAAAAAAATATATTCAAAAAAAAATATATTCAGAAATATTATTATCGGGTACTTCAGAAGAAACAGAAACTACAGTACTTTTAAAAAAGACTGCATTCATGAATGTAATAAAATAATAAATGATGCATTAAAAAGAAATTACCCTAGATATTTTTTACAACATTATTACTATTCCTTTTCCAAAGAAAGAAATTGTAATAATTGGATAGTAAGGTGTATCTCTTCCATGCTTGGTTCCATCTTAGCACTTTTGTCCGTTCGGGTGCTTCTGTCTTTGCACATGTGGGAGATTGACCATTGAGTTACATTGGTGCCGTGAGCGTTGCCCGGGTCGTAAAAGCTGCTTTAAGCGGGAAAGGGGTGTCGCAATCCACCCCAGCCATTCTATGCAAATCATATGGTCACTCCTGTTCTCGCTTATTTTTTCTTCTTGTTTATATCCTTGTATTCCACTCTGGATGCAGAGCTGCTATGCGCCACATCCTCTGTAAGGTTTCTGTTTTCTCCTTTACTTAAATAGGAGTTCCGTTCGTGATATACTTATTTTTATATGTATATATATATATATATATATACCTATTTCACCCATACTTCGCGCATTTTCAGTGTCTATTGGTCATTAAATGCGGCAAAGTTCGAAATATTAAAAATCGCTTCAAATTTAAGCATAAAAATGGTGCACATTTTTCAGAGGCAAAGGGATGTTCGCATTTTTGGAATTATCGAATTTTTCGTCGATCTGGAAGATGAGACAAATCGAATGAGACCAAGAAATCAAATTTCTGGCTCAACTGGTTTGAAGTGCTTCGATCATTTTGAAAATTGGTTTTGAATTTTTTTTTATTATTAATTCTTTGCATTGTCGCCCCTAATTCGAATATTTGAAGTATAAGATGTATTTCTTTGACCAGTGAGACGTATAGAATAAGATCAAAGCCTGGATTCTAGCCAGAATGGAAGTAAGTGGTCGATAATTAAGCAAAGCGGTTTGGATTTTTTTTATTTATTATTAATTTAATTCTTTTGGAACGTCATCCCTAATTCGAATTTTTGAAATTTTAGATTTTTATCTCGATCTCAGAGCTAAGACGGATCGAATAACAACAAAAATTAGATCCTAGCTATAGTGAAAAGACTTGATAAATGTTGATAAATCACCCCTTGCACTCACTTCAGTGCATATAGTATGTATTCGTGTATATTGCAAAATTTTTTTTTCATCAAATATTGTTACCATATGGAATTATTTTACAATTTAATAAAAATAATGTTAAAAAACATTCCGCTAACGATCTGGACCTCCATGCTCCTTAAATATTTCTATATTACAGAGATCATGCGTCGTTTAAGAGTATACACCATGCGAAGACTTTAAGAGATTTAAAAAAAAAACACGACTATATTAAACGCATCAAAATCTTTTAAAATGTATCTCTAACAACTGGTAATATCGTTATTGGAAACAAATCGAAGATGAAATATAGTTACAAAAGTTACTCTTCAAAATTTTTGTGGTAATTTTTGCAACTCCATTGATAAAATATCATTAAATGATCTCCCGTGTTGTTCACCATGTATGGTTAATATCAAAACGCCTTTACATAAATAAGAATTCCTTATTTAACAACCAGTATAATTATTTAAATTTCATACAACCAAGTAAAAGCAAAAAATGTAATTCTTTTAAGTAACACCTTTTATTATCTGTATGTAACTTAAACGCACGAAAAATACATGTGTTAAAATACCTGCAACTTAAATGTATGAGAGACACCGACATACAAAATGTGGACTTTCTAGCTGTTCTGGTCCTTGATGTATTCTCCAAAATCGAGTACATTCCTACAGCGGGTCTAAGACGGGTTAATCTGATAGGATTCAAAGTACAAAATATTAAAATATACC
Organism: Amaurobius ferox; assembly: GCA_951213105.1. Lineage (NCBI taxonomy): Eukaryota > Metazoa > Arthropoda > Arachnida > Araneae > Amaurobiidae > Amaurobius > Amaurobius ferox. The sequence continues at coordinate 81,655,397 of OX578153.1, forward strand.
ACAAAATACAATAATACAATGACATTTAAAATTTGAACTTTATAGTTATTCCGGTTTTCGAGTTATCCCCCCATCTATAAAACCGAGCACATTCCTATGACGGGCCCAGGTCGGGCTGGACTGATAATGGTCAAAATACAAAGAATTAAAATATAACGCAAAAGACAACGATATCCCGAATTTGGATATTCTAGCTGTTCCGATTCTTAATTTCTCTTTCAAAAAACGAGTACATTCCCATGGCTAGACAGATAAGGTTCAGAACTTAAAATATACTACAAAAGAAAACGACATACTTTGGATAATTTTGGGATTTGAACTTTCTAGCTGCTCCCGTTTTCGAGTTATTCCCTAAAAACTCCACATTCCTATAGCGGGACCATGAATTTCAAAATCAAAAGAATGAAATTAACTCAAAATACAACCACAAACCAAATTTCTTATTACTGTGATTAGTGGAACCTGATTAGTTAAGGTTACAAAGATTTGAATCAGACTAACGCTAGATCAAGTTAAATAAAGGGTTGTAGAAATAGATACATATCCTCATAAATTTATCCAGTTAGGGAATTTCCTCTACATTAAACACTATGAACTTTCACCTTACCTGAAGCACCAGAAAAATCACAAATATTTACAAGTTCTTTGTATTCTAACGATTGCAGTGTAGGGGATCAGTAAAATGCTTTTTTTTCTTTGTAGTATTTGTTGTTTTATACCAATAAGTGGTATAGAAATATGTGCAAAAATTTTAGAAACGTTATATTTACATATTTCAAATATTAGGGAGCAATCACTTTAGCTTTATAGTTGGATTATTAGCCTTTAACAAGACAGTTATCACCCTTATCAGTTCAAAGATCGCTGTTTATAGTGAAATATTCAAAATTTTATAGATCTGTCATTATTTTTTCAAATTATATAAACTTTTTAGGGTGCATTGCTTTGCACTATATATATTACTACATGAAAAAATCATTAATAAAAGTTTGGTATTATTTGTTTTTAATGATTGCTTAATAAATAGTTTTTGAAAGTGTGCCTTTCGGTGAAAATACTGCAGTCAGATTTTCGGATAAACTGTGACATACGTATTCCCAATTTTTTTTTTAATATGATCGCTTAAGAGATTATGTTTATGTTTGAACTTTCCCTGGAATTATACTGAAATTTGAAAAAAAAAATTATGGTAGCTTTGTGATTAAATGCTTCAAATATAAAAAAAAATTGTAGACAATATTTTTAATAGAAATGTGTTGATAATTAATTATTTTTATTTAGGACTGCATATAATACAGTAGCATGCAAAGATATAGTATTCTGGGCTTTAGTAGTTTTAAAGTTGCAATTCAAGTAGGATTGAGAATAACAGTTTAAAGAAAAACTATCTTAAAGTCAAGAAGGATATTTATACATATATTTGTTAAACAATTTTATTATAAGGAGCATTCCAGTTAAATTATTTTTCTACATTTAATTTTAAATATCCTTAGCATTTCATTTAAGAAATATAGAAAATAGACAGAATAAGAATAGACAGAATAAGAATTTATAGAATTAAGAAATATAGACAATTTTATTATAAGGAGCATTCTAGTTAAATTATTTTTCAACATTTAATTTTAAATATCCTTAGCATTTCATTTAAGAAATATAGAAAATTAAAAAATTGCCTCTTAAAAGTTTTAAAGATGATCTCTCTCCTTAAGTTTAAGCAAGTAAAAAGTAGCCTTTCTCTTTTTTGAATATTTAATAATTGGAAAAATATTTTTGTACAGATGAGTATGATGGAATTTTCAAAAGAAAATGTAATGATTAATTTAAATGAAAGTATAAATTATTTATTGATTTTTTTAAAGACTTTTCATATCACTGCTATGATTGATTTCATTAAATAAATGTTAATCATTAATTAATGTCCTTGCTATTAAAGTATTAATTTATTAATGACTCTCAATTAAATATCTTAATGACTAATTGATGTTATTTATTATTAACCATATTTAATAAAATATTTTGTACCATTTCCCTGAAAAATAATTCAAATACGCTACTGGTGAAAAGCCATTTAAATATTCAAATTACAGCTCCATTTATATATATCACGTGATAAAATCCACTTCCGTTATTCACCTTCTGGCCAAAACGTAGAAGGTACGAAATGCAACTAATTCACAGGAAGAATGAAAACGATGAAAAGGGAGGGAAGGAAAATTAAAGGTAAGTTCTTCCAACCATCTCCCTTCCCTCCTTCATGTAAAAAGGCAGTAAGCCAGACCTTCATAGCAATTTAGACCGAGAGAAATCGTGACTGATTTTTAGTTTCTGGTCATGGAAGAGGTCACCAGATCAGGTGGAGTCACAGTCACGCAATCATGGATCCAATTTTGAATTGGCCAATAGGAGTTAAACAGAGGCGTACATTTTCCTATGAAAATGAGCTAAATGTTTAACAGGATTGATAAGTGTTCATTGAAGACAATCGCTTTGGCGATCGTATTCGGCAAGGACAATTACTTTATAATGGATAAGAGTTAGATCAGATGGGTACGGCCCATATAATTGAAGTTCTGATTTGATTCGAATCTCTGTTTCTGCATACTAATCGGAGAGTCTTTTGTACGACTGCTTAAGTAAAAGTTATATGTGAGAATATTAAAGATTGTATTCAACTTTGATTCGTATTTGACGTAATTTTAATTTACTGGTTTGCTATATTCTTTGAGCTCGCCTGTTCTTAAAGATAGGCTTACGTTCCCATTGCATATAGTAGCACTTATAAACAGATTTCGCACTTATTATATTTACATGTGTATGAAAAAGGCGATATCTGCAACAGTGGCAAGAAACTTTGCAATCCGTTTTGTGTAGATGGCCTAAATTTTCAAGAAGCTTGAAGCCTAGCTAGAGTGAACAAAATAATTATGCCAATTAAGCAAAATAAGTTGCAAAGAAGCAATTTTTAAACCATGAAAAAATACTATGACAATGTAATGAAAACAAATGACATTAATAATTATGCTCTAAATTATATAGATAAAACTGTTTTATTCTCAAAATATTATTTGTACGAGCTTTAGACATGTTTAAGTGATAAATAACGTGTTAAATGAGTATGTCCCTATAACCTTTTAATTCATTTGTGACACTTTCAGATGCTGTATATTTGTAATATTGTGTTCATCCACTTTTAGCACGGTAGCAACCTCCCATTTGACGCGGTAAGCTGCCATACAAGTCTTGCGTATGTTTCATATTGATAGTATTCCATGAGTCAAGAATGAGTCTTAAAAAACTATCCTTATATATGAAATGGCAGCAATTTTCATAAATCTTCCGAACCAGCATGTACCACATAACTTCTATTATATTTAGATCAGGTGATTTTCCTGGCTAAGATTCGAATATTTATTTATTTTAAATTATTAAATCGTGTAATAAGTCGTGTAAGGACTTTCTGTGACACTATGTAATTTTATTTTTTTTTTGAGAAAATGCGAATCCACTGAGGACGTTCTTAAGAACACAAATATTGATAATATTTATCTGCTAAACATCCCTACCACTCAGTTTACGTAACATCAATCCAGACTCATTTTTTAAAGACTCCCTTCCACTTACTGAAACCATCCAAATAAACGGAAGTTCTAAATGTCCAAAACAGACGGTTATAACAAAATGTCTGCCACAACCTCTTGCGACCCGAAACCATAAACAAATAAGCACATGATGCCTATCACAAGCCCGTGTTCAAGAAATGTCCTATTTATATCCATACTTATTTATGTGCTTGGTTTCTCTCTCTGGGGAAAATATTCGTTTTCTGGAGACTTTCCGACCTCCCCGTATCATAAATCGGGATGAACGAGGGTCAAAGGATAAGGAGTTCGAACACAAACAGCAGCGCTAGTGATGACAGCTATGCGACAGACTGTAATATGGAGCATTCAGGTCAGATTCTTCTGTGTTTTTCTTTTTTCTAAATTGAGCCTCTCATAGACAAATGGAATGAACACATCTAAGCTATGATGGCTAAACTTTGGATACTACATCCTTTAAAAATATATTACCAGCTGCCGCGTTGAAAGTAGAGTCATTGTTTTTAAATAAGTAATTTAAAAGGAAAATTTTTATAAGTCGTTGCTTGCAGCTTCCAAGTTGATTATTTTGGCACACAAGAGCTGCTTTTACTTGGTCGTTGGAGCTACGTTTACTTGGTTGTTGGGGCTACGCTTACTTGGTTGTTGGAGCTACTTTTACTTGGTTGTTGGAGCTGCTTTTATTTGGTTGTTGGAGCTACTTTTACTTGGCTGTTGGATCAACTGTTTAAATTGAATGTTTAACGGCTATGAGCGACACATACGCACAGCTTTCCATCCGCAACCGGTTTTCAAATGTGGCTTCTATGAATTTGAAAGCCAGAAAGAGAGCCCATATGAAATTTGTAACTCGTGAAACGACCATCATTGGTAGAATTAGTGACGTAACTCCTAGGTCTGTAGGAGTTGTAATGCCCCCTCTCCGGAGGGAAAGAACCTGCAAAAGGGAACTCAAAATTATTATAAAAATCATGTAAATAGTGGGACTAGACCAGAAATTTACTCAGAGGGTGGGCTGCTCAAGCTAATTCTTTGCTCTACGGAGTTACGTCTGTTTTTAACACTCCAATATATATTTTATGAAGAGGCTTATTTTGGGCTCAAAATGTTTTATATTTTCCGCAAAGAAACTAACAATAATATCTGTTAAGACTAATCAGCTCTCTTGTTTTTTTCCTTTTTATTCTTTACACTAAATAAGGAATTTATTTTAGAGCCTAGTATTGAATATAAACTTATAGGATCTCAGAAAGAACTGGTAGACGATCAAAATTTGGTGGAGATGTCCAGTGCTAGAGCTTCTTTAGTCAGGATGGACGAAGTGGTGAGATATATTTTATTTTTCCGTCAGAGTTTAGCACTGTTAGCCTCCTTCTAGTTACGGCACTGGTATGGAACAATAATAAAAAGACTGAATTATACATTCATGAAGATGAAATATAAAAAATTCAAAGTTTAATATTTGTATCCAGAAATATTAATATTTATAATTTGACGAAGTTATAAAAAACATTGTAATGAATTATATTTATACCCCTAACAGGTTACACTGGGAGGAATATTTGCGATATTTAAGTCAATCATAACATGTTTTAATCCATTATTTATTGTTTTGTCTTTCTTCTTGCTTGTCCTTCCTGCTTAAAATTTCCACATGCGGTTACTAATTTCAAAACTCATAACTTTTTAATGATTACAGGGTTGGAAGTATAGTAGGTAACAATTCTAAAAAACTGAAAACACTCCATATTTTAAAAGCAAGAAAGTGATCAACTGATCATCCATCACCACCAATGATCATGGTTTGTGGTTATTACCGATCGTCATCACCGTGCTGGAGATCAAATGATTATTTTTAGAATTTTCTGGTAGAAGTATTGTAATTTCTAATTTAGTTACGATTGGCGGATTTTTTTTCTAAGCACTTAGGAATTACTTTATAACACTACATTCCATTAAAACATAAATACCATAATGTATTGTTTGTTGTAAAATTTAGGAACATTTCTTGTCGTCTAAATTTGGATTTAATGATGTATGAAGAGGCTGGTCTAAATACCAGCGATATATTACAACGAAGATTTTTAAAACAAGGATGTTCATAGGGAAGCAGTAATGTAGAAAATTCCTGGGAGATCAAACCTGCCCTACTCATGCATAATAAATAATTATTCTTCCTTAGAATTTCTTGACTAATTTTCGTCAATCCTGCTGTCTGTTCTCATAGCAATCATGCACTATCAGTCTTCGAAGAATCGTCTCAAACTAAGTTGAAATGATAACATTTATCGTCTAAATATCTAAAGCATCCAATATGTTCATCTCAGCATATTCACATTTATTTCTGCTTGATTTCTCTGTCTGAGAAAAAAAAAGTTTTTGGTGACTTTTCAACCTCCTGGTACTATAAATCGGGATGAACTAAGGTCAAAGGATAAGAGAGTTCGAACACAAACAGCAGCGCTGGTGATGACAGATATGCGGCAGACGACTGATGAGTATTCTGTACAGATTCTTCCTGTGCGTTTTCTAAATAGAAGTTTATCATACACCAGTGTACAGCACTGATCTCAATATATATTTATCAGACATCAGTCTGCAATGCTGATCAGCTGTTGATCAGTTGTTGATCAGCTGAATGTTGATTAGATGTTGATCAGTTGAGTATTGATCAGTTGTTGATCAGTTGAATGTTGATCAGTTGAAGTTTACCATGAACCAGATTCAATGCTGATCTAAATAAGAGTATATTATGCATCAGTGTGTAATGC